>CAJPEV010000919.1:0-86334 GCA_905338385.1 Darwinula stevensoni
CCCTTGAGCTTCATGTGAAACTTCACAATCAACCCATAACCGACGCTTATCGATAACGCTGTTCATCGACAAATCATAATCGCTCTTCTATCTGCATGAAAAAAATGTAGATCATGCCGCTGTGAAAACTAGACCTCACAATTGGTATTTTCACGACATAAGAAATGAAATGATATCTGACACTGTACGACTGTAGAGACGTGATACTTTATTTTTTTGCAATTTTTAAAAATAACTAATCAGATCTTACATTATACGAGTATATCTGATAATGTAGGAGAAAACTGTATTACATAATATCTGAGTTTAGCTCCTATTTTTATAATAATAAAAAAGAGTTTTACCGTAACCAAGAGGAGAATTAGAACAAGGAAAATACCTGTTTTTCAATCTTCCGTTTCCATATCCTGAGGACTTAAAGAGGATATGAAGGACCGCATTCACTGATACTCCATAAAACAGTAAGGAGAGGAGCCTTCTGAAATGTACTACATTTACTACATTTAGGGGAAGATCAACCTATATCGCCTGCCCACCCAAGGGACAGATATGTGCATGGGTAAAGGGTTGTACTGTTACAGGCAGTAACATGAATGCATATAGAAATGCCTCCACTGGTTAAACAATTTAGGAAAAATATTACCGCCAATATTGGCCCGATGTTTTTCTGTGTGGTAATCCCAATAATTGGTCACTGTATATCCTTTGGGAGTGGATATTAATCCCATATTACAGTATTACTGGTGTGGTTTCATCAAATGTTCATTCGTATTACGCATTTGCAGAAACGGGTTCTCATAGGGAATATGAGCTTGATTATTTCCTGGACTCCATGATTCTGTCTCGAACATGCGGAAACAAATGATGAATTGTCCGACTTTATTGATAGCTACAATGAGGCGAGCCGAGACATATGGCGAGATACTAAACACTCCTATGAGGGACGATTCCAGGGAAAGCGAGAAAGGTACTTCTGTGTTCTGTGCGAAAAGCGAGGCCTTTACCTCCATCTACTGGCATGAAGGAGAACTTCAGCACTTCCCAAAAACTTCGGTCACCTTTTTTTTCCCAAAAAAGTGCGGTCGAGCACATTGGACCATCGCTTCGGTCCGATATTGGGTCGATGATGGAATGGCAATATTTGGAGAGCCAATATTTAGCTTATATTGACAATATTGGCGAAGGTGGAGAACGCACCCAATATTGGCCCAGCATTGAGCCAATATCTGGTGCTACTGGGATAGCAAACCGGTTTCTAATAGATTATTTTCTGTGATACCATGGCTTGAAAGAAATCCCCTTAGTCCCCTTTTTACTTCTACGTTTGGTTCTCATGCCTGTTGAGTGGAACACTTCGTTCGGGAATGAAAGGGAAATTTTTGTCGGGATTTTTTTTCCTTCGAGGATCGTCAGAGGAGAATCCTTTGGGGAAATCCTCTTTTGAAGAAAAACCTTCCTGGAATAAGACCGTTCTGAAAAAAGTCTGCTTTGGGAAACTTTCTTTCGGGGAAAAGTTCGTCCTGGGAAATATCCTTTGGGGAAGCGTCCGTGAATCGTGCAAAATTAAGCAAATCTAATATATATTTTAAAATATTCCGTAAATAAATGTTTGAATCAGGAGGTCCCTACCTACTACTTGTATAAGGCATTCCAGCTTATGTGATCAAATGGTGGTTTGCACATGCGACAGGGTTTTACATGAGAAAGTTCATCCATGATTTCCTCCCTAAGTTACAAAAATACTCCAAATTTCAGCGCTCTAGTGCCAACAGGTCTCAAGGAATTCAATCTCAAAGTTAGCCACCAGGGAGAAATGAGACTCCAAGATCTAAACGGCTACCTTCTGTCATAATAGAGCTATGAATGAGCTTTTGGGCTCAAATGAAAGCTAAGACAAAGCTGAACCAGAATTAACTGATGTACTTCTCTGGAATTTCCTTACAAAGAAGCCATGGATTACTTTAATGTTTAAAAATTCTAAATCTATCATTAAATCATGGCCTAAAGGAACTGACCCAGGAGGATGCATGCAACGGCAATGATGAAGCAGGCAACGTAACCACGGACAGGATCGTTATTGGGTCCGGAACCTACTCCAAAGAAGCCGATGCCAGGGTACAGCTTATCCCTGGCCAAAGCCTACGAATTGGAATACATTAGTCCCAAATGAATTAAAAAGGCAACGTGTAAATTCCAAGTGCGGCGAAAGGTAAACACAAAAAAAACGCAATTGAAAACATTATCAAGCTTTACGAAAAGGATTAAAGTGGAAGGACTTTGGCTCCTGTATCACTTACGCGTTACGTTGTGGTATGGGTGTCTTGCAAGAAATTATCCAATCATCTGTTACAGTCTGGTAAAAATAAAAATAAACCATTGGCCTCTCTTTGAACTTTATGCAACACTTGCAACAAATATTCGGAATCTTGTTTTCCATGGATATATAGGATGCATGCAAAACGATGCAAACAGCATGAGGAAAAAATATATTCTAATTTGATCTGGAACCTTTCACATGCACTTGTGAAGCTAAGTTCTTTCAAGTCCAGCAACATTTATTTCCCCAAGTCCAGGAAGTTTGTCATTCCCCGAAATAGGGTTTCTACAGATCCTAATGCCTTGATATCTGCTCAATGAGTGCATGTTCTTGCCGTGGTTTTGATTTGCTGTCGCACATGAGTTTCACATGAGTTTCGCAGCTGTCAATACTTTTTGCTTGAGGTGTTATGCAAGTCAAAACATTTTTAAAGAAACGCATAGGTTAATTTCCGATGTAGGAGATTCTGTCATTGGTGTGTGTTGAAAAAAAGGCGAAGCAAAACGCAGTTTAACATTTAAGTAGGCATGAAGGGCTGGTTGCAGGAAACAGCCGCCAACATCCCAAAGAAGCGAAAGATCAATGAAAAGACTCGCCTGGAAGACGCGAGGAGCACCAATGAGACTACCGATGGCGGAGGAGAGTGTGGCCGCGAAGCACCCGCCGTATATCAATGGATACCATGCTGCTGCCGTCGTCATCATCTGCAACAGCAATACCTTAATTGTGATGCTCTCGTGAGACAGTGGAGCCAGGATATATGTTGAAAGGGAACCTGGTTGCTGTTCTTCAGTCCCCAATTACAAGAGCGAGAAGTGCAATTGAAAGCAGGTGAATCTAAGATGTCGGCGAGATTCTTGTCCAGTTCGGAGATATCTCCGGATGCATCCCTCACCTCACAACCAGCCATCATAACCGCATATCCAATGTACGAGAAATACGTCAGAATCATCGCTGCCAAAGTTCCCTTAGGGATTGCCGACGACGGGTCCTTGAAAATACGAAGTTAAGTACAGCACCATGAATCACTTTGGTTTCCTTCCGAAGCCTTAATAGACGTATTTTAAAATCTCTCTGCTTTATGAATTCTTTTCAGTTTAATTCCCTCGTATTCTTTAAAGGAGTGTTTCCGTCTTATCATTCCAGCTGTCACGTTCTACATTGAAATTAGCTTCTCAGGATAAGCTACCTTCAGGTCACCAGAGAGGTTGGCACCAGCAACGATCCCAGTGACAGCAGGAAAGAAGATGGCAAAGACGCTGAAGAAGTTCTGGTCCTTTCTCTCGACCCCGGAAGGCCCATAGGCAGATTGCCAGTTCTGCTTGAAGACATCTCCTGCCGAGACCAAGACAGGATTCATCCTCCTCTTCCTCCACCAGAGTCTCCGGTATTAATAAAGACAGAAAGTGTTTTTGTACTCCTGTATCCAACGAAGCCGCGAGCCAGATTTTTATCATCTGTTGGGCCCATGATGGTTCCGATGATAAAGTCTGCCTGTGAGGCTAGCAGGATGCCTAGGAGCAGAAACTCCGTCTACAAAATGTAAAAAAGAAAACTTCACGACTGGAATAAGCATTTTCCATTTGCGATTTGATCAGGAACTCAAAGAACGACCTGCTAATAGCACATCTTTCTAACACTGTTATCAGATGTGGGGAACCGAAGAGGGGGGTGGGGGAAGAGGAACTACTGCAGATCGACACAATATGTTGGCAGTTGTAGGGGCGAAAAAAGGGAAAGGGGGAAACATGGAAATGTTTCGCGAAGTGGCGCCATGAAATAAAACAATTTTATGTGTATCATCCACGCCAGATTGGTTAAAACGTTGGAATGAAATATGGCGAACAAAAAACAAAATTTGGATAAATGTCAATCATTCAAGTGTCAGACAGTGGCATATTGTCCTTTATTGCAAAACGTTCACTTGTCGGGTAGATTTCAAACCAGGTGGATGTCCCCTCAGGCGATGTCGAACTGACTAAAAATCCACCCGGCCCAGGGGAGGTGGGGTGGGGATACTCTTGGCTTAAGAAACGCGAATGACCAGATAGATTTCCGCTGTAGGGAAAATCCACACGGTTCTAAATCCACCTCCTATCCACCGGTCGTTCATCCAGGTGGATGCAAGTGTACGTTTTGCATGGGATTGGAATTCTATAACTGTACAAGACATTCCATTCCCCGGATTTGAATTCGATTTCAACTTTGCCAATGCCCCCTCCTCCCCTCACGCAGCTCCGACATCTTCAAAAAACTAATAATTCCCGGTCATACCTGTCGTTGGACAAACTTGACACGCTTTCTTTCACTGCCTGACCGAGCCGAGTGGACTGCTAAATTTGCCTATAGTCCCCTTCATACAAGGAGTTGAAGTTAAAGGAAAAGAACTAACCCGAGTGACCCAGTTCATTCCAACGAAAACAATGATGAAGATAACGACAATGGAGATACAGCCAAACACCCGAGTGAAGTTTTCTCCTCCGCCGATCAGGCTAGTGGAAAATTCGTTGGCCAACAGAGCCTTGAGGGAGTCGCAGAAGCCGATGATGTACATAGCACATGCGATGCTGTTTGCGAACGTGAACATGAGCCCGATGGCCCCACCGAACTGGGGACCCAGGGATCTCGAAATCATGTAGTAGATCCCGCCTATCGAATCCACATGAATCTTTGTAAATCTTCTCTCCAGATTTTGTTAAATTGTTAGGAAGAAGAAATGAAAGTGAAGAAGCATGTATTTAGGACCTCCTTTGATCTGTCCGTTGGTGCTGACGGCAGACATGGAGATGCTGGTGACGAGTGTGACAAGGTTGCAGGAGGAGATGAGGATGAGACCTTGACCGATTCCTGCTTGTCCAACGACCCACGACAGGCGCAGGAACAGCATGACCCCCCAGATATTCAGCAGACATTTAATCTACAATTTGCATCGGTAAGAAAACCCTTGCTCTTTCGGAGATGGTAAACATGCACACACCCAGGATGAGATTAAGGAACTTACAAAGACTCCCTTTATCCAGCCGAACTTGATGACTCCCTCCTGAGGATCTTCCTGGCGTCTTTCCTCTGGGACCGTCTGGGAATCAAATTACCATAATTGCACACAAATTCTCGCCCCAAAGATGTTATTTCTGCATTCCATGTTCAGCTGCATGATTAGTAGAAAACAGTGAGCAAAAATTGAGATGCCAAATTAGTGTATTTTTTGCATGTATTTTTAAATGTTATTTTCCCATCTCTGCTATCGATTCCCGCAAAAGCCATCATTGCATATTACATTTTGCTGCTTCTCGACTTTGCGTCCTCTTATTATTTTTGTCACGCAAGCATCAACGTATGACTGAGAAATGAGAATTATCAAACAAAGGAATACATTCATCAATGAAACAAAGTGAAACAAAGGAATAAGTGAGGCGGTGTGGGAGTATGACTAAATTGATGAATGTTACTATGGAAAATATTTTTCTGTGGGCGCTTCGCAGTATTCCTTCACAATCTATTGCTTTAATCTCATTCCGTTTCTTTTGCTCTAGCAAAGGAAAACAAAGATTGCGAAGATCTTTTAGAGAGGGCATTGCCTTGTAAGGGTTAATGCTTCATTCGTAGTTCTCGAGGCAGGAAAAAATTGGAGGGTTTCTTGAACCCTTTTCAGGAGTTTCAGAGCCCTTGCAAATACAAGCACCGAATGAGGAGATGAATCACAACAGTTGGAGTAGGGGGGACATGAAATAGAATAATTTAAAAATAGTACTCAATTTCTTCTTGCTCTCGGGATTCATGGAGACAACCTGGCAGTACTGGAGATACTCCAAGCATGTACTTCTTCGTCGATAGGAAGGAGGATGGCCAATTATTGATAGTATGGAATTTTGCATAATTGCGTCCCAAGATGGAACCGGTGCCGAAAGATAGAGCATCAGAAGTAGTGCATATGTGTCCATGGTCACATCGTGATCCTATGTTACCCTGATCCGCTATAGATTGATTCCATCGACGGGTCTCACTTTAAGGTTACGAAGAGGAACTCGCTAAGCATTCGCACACGGGTAATTGGAGTTTCCTTAAAACAATGGTTCTCAAACTCCATTTTACTCCCATAGAATATCCGTATGTTCGGTTGTCCGCTGACCACAGATTGAAAACCATTGTCCTAAATGCGGAACGCATTCACTTATAACCGATCAAAAGCATGTAAATTTGACTATTAGAAGTTGTGTCGGTTTATGATGCTATGAGACGAAACTCAAAGCATATTTCTACAAAACGGTAATTGAGAGTCTCTCATGACGGGAACCATCATCCCTTTCTTCATCTGGTTCCTGAGAGTTCCAAATTTCGTTCGGTGAGTCTCATTTTAATGCGATAGGTGTCAATTGAAAGTTTATAACTTCGTGGCGATAACGATTGGTTCAAAAGTTCGAAAATTCCTACCATTTTGACGCCATGGGACCTAATATCGGCGGTAAGAATAGCATCGTACTGAAGGCCTTCCAGGTCGAAGTGCTCACATCCAACAATGAGAGTACGAGGAATTGTTGGCAACGGAAGTTGTTGCTATGGTAACTGCTGGTAATGATCCTATGTCTAGGTTTGTGATGTTACCAGTCCCGTCGCGGGTTTGCTTCACATCAGTTTGCAGCATTGATTTAGGGCTTCGTATTATCATTTTCACTTTTCATGTTCTCAAAATGCCACGAAAGAGGTGGTGAAGAGTGAACTATTCGGCGGCGGGATCTACTGAAAGCAACAGAAAGAAAGAAGTTCTGGAGTCACAGTCAGAGGATGAAAGTGCATGACGACATGCAGAAAATGCTGCTTAGCAATCAGGCTGTTTCCAAGAACAGTGAAACTGTCGAAGAAAGAGCAGAAAGACATGCATGAAATGCTCTGATCCGACTTGTTTCAGCCCGTACTCACGCGGGATTTTACATTAGTATACATATGATTTCCAGGAGCACTGCGCTTTCCTAGCGCGAATATATTTTGCTTCAGATATGCGAAAATTGGAGTTTTGGAAAAGAGGAGTGAGTGCATTTATTAAGGTGAGAATAAATACCCGTGGGGGTTCGACGATGGCTGGGGCATGGAGATCATCCAAAGAAGGCCTTCGGTATTCGCCCTGAATATCCCTCGTACTCCAATAATGATGCTCCCTTGGAAGGGCGTCACGCGTCAGTTGGGTTAGGGATCTGAGGTACCTGCTGGCATGCGATGGTGTGGCTGCAACAAAGACCACAAATTACATATTCCTCTATTTTTACTTTTCCTGTAAACTTACCATCTAAGTGCTTAATTGAATTCATTAGCCTCTATTTGTTATATTTGTTAGTCCGCAAAACTCGTGATATTCATCACGTAATCAATTTAAACAAAAATATAGTTTTTTTCTCATTTCCTTCCAACTCAAGAATCACTGGTTAATGAATTTTTAAATAAAAGAATTAGCAATACAGATGAAACTGTTACGCCTGCTTAACGAACAATGTAACTGTGCTGTAACAGAATTCTCTATCACTGCTCACTCCTTGCAATACAGTAATTTTCTGTTTCAAGCATCAACATTCAATGCATGTCTAAACCGCATAACGTGAAGAGGAAATACAAATAATGAGTTGATTTTTAGAGTCCGTAAAATAACAGAATAGCCTATGAAGAGGTCAATCAAGTATTGATTCCAAGGTACAGCACCGCAAAAAAATAGGATTTAGCAATGTCAAACTGTATTCAACTAATCAGAAAAATTTGCTTTACAAAACAATTAACAAGGATGGGTGTAGAGTGTGCGATGATTGAAAAATGGGTGTAAATGCATAATAGTGTATAATTTCTGCAAATGCAGAAGAGGTTAAAAGAAACATTCTATAGTTCATTAGAGGGATTAGCATACTAAGACTAACAGAAACAATGAAAATAGCTCAGACATGTTCCAGAGTGTTAAAATGATTGTCATCTTAATCAAATAATTTTCTGCTTGTAAGAAAATATATATTTGAATTAAATGAAACGCATAAATGAAGTTAAAAACTGTATTCTTCAAGTACGTATAAGTTTCATTATTGTAAATATGATGTGATTTCTTTCATCAAGTAAAACTAGCACAATTCATGAACCACCCTGTATATTAAACTGTAGCTATTGTCAGAGTATTCACCGCAATTGCGAGTTACCTCTTGTGAAATCGTTTTATCTCAATAAGAAGTTCGATATGCGAAGATGTGAAAATTTCCGGTTAACGAAGGGCATACCGCTTTTGGTATAGTCGTAGGCGTAGTTAGGGGGTGCGAGGAATTGATCGGATCTGAATTGAGTGGGTTCCTCGGGTTGGAAGTCATCTTCGGCTTTGACTACAGTGACCTGGAACTTCGGGGTGACCTGGGACATCTTGCTGCAGCCTTCGTTCCTTTCCTCGCAGTTGCTCGGTGGAACTGCTGCGCTCATTCCTCACTAGAACGGTTCATGAACCCGTGACACCCTTTCAGATCTGACGTCCATTGTAATGGAGATTGCATTTTCATTATGTCTATGGTAATTTCTTGGGATTCTCGTGACTTTGCACCCCATATTATACTACATTGGGCGCAATTATGCATGGCTCAATTCCATCATAGGCATTCCCTGACTCGTCAGTTTTGTAATCTTCTTTATGTAATTACATTTATTTTATATAATACAGGGTTGTGCAAAAGTTCCCGTACACTTTGATTAGCGTTTCGATTCTTTTTAGGCGCCATAGCTCCAGAGAAAAAAATTCAAATAAAGAATGAAATTTAATATAATGAAAACATTTCGTATCAAAAATGTCTGTAGAATAAAAAAAAACATCAGAATCGTCAAAAATCCTTTGATTAGTGAAAATTTTAGATTTTCAAAGTGTACGGGAACTTTTGCACAACCCTGTATATGGTATGATATGGTAAATTTATGCACAATATAGAATCGATGTATAGAACCTAAAAATTTATAGTAGAATAGCAAAAGAGCTGGAAAATGCAAAAAGGTATATTGTTCTATATTGTTCTTATAGTGGCCTTAATTCAGGTATGAAAGGGTAAGGAAGGAGAGATGATGACGCGTGATAAAAGCACGCAAGAGAGCAAGGGTTAGGATGACCAATATGTGCACAAAATACAAAAGCCGTCCCACGAGTATTATCTAAGTGCTTTCTTTGTTGTGTCTCTGATACGCATGCAGTGTCTTCGAAGGGTAAACACCACTATGGATCCAGTGTTATTATTGATAAATACTAGTCATATTCATGCCTTTGGCACTTCATTACCTAGGATGATGAGTTATTCATTCGCAATATCCGTTTCGACCAATCTGGTAAACTCTTGAGGTCATAGGCATATTTATGGCTCTGCGACGTTACTTTCCATGGTCTGAAGTTATTGACAAACTAAGAAACGTTTGCTTCTTAACATAGTTGCAAAGAAATGTAAATTTGTATGGAATTTTACTCATATATATACCCGCTCCAAGTAATTCTCTTGAAAGGAGAGTTCTTTTCTAAATATGCATTTGGACTAGTATCGTTGTGATTAAGTTTCAGTTTCTATCTCTCCGTTTCGTGAGAGCTTAAGTTTTGGGAATGTCTGTGTTGAAAAAGAATATGGTCCCTGTGGGGATGTACCTTAAAAGTAGAACATTTGGAAATACGTATATCCAAAGAGCTGCAGGATTACCAAATATAATTTATCCATTCCTCCACTTTGAAGCTTTTTGCAGGGAAAATGTGTTTGGCCAAAAAATTCCCTAAAGAAAAATTACTTCGGGATATACTTCCAAACTAAAGCATTAATTACATTAGTATCGAAAGAAGCATTTCAGTACCAAATTTCAGCTGTCAATAATTACGTTTTTCAAAGTGGCAAGTCTTATGTATACTACCTCCCTCTCGAAATACTTGCAATGAGCATACGTAATCACGATTATAATGCCATAATTACTCAATGATTTTTTGTGTGCCTAACTCACTTTATCACTTTATTTGTCAGAGCGAAAATAAATCTTGAAATAATTCGTCTCGAATTCATAACTGACGTGTGGGCACAAATGATCTCTTCAAGACTTAGGTGATACCCACGTATAACTACACTCAATGTCCACAAAATTAGAGATCCCCCTACATTCTATTGGGTCATCCGGAAAGTTCTGCGGTTTTTCAAACCCACGCGCGCATCGGCTTGAATTTCGAGTTGATGCTTCAAGAGAGGACATTGATTTCTCGCCTGATAAGAAAAACCGGATTTTCCCCTACAATATTTTTCCATTCTGTTAACATATTTCGTAGTAGGTTCGATTCTGTGCTGGGGTGAAGATGGAGAACCAAAAGCAACATTTTCGCAATATAATGCTTTTTTATTTCAAGAAAGGCAAGAATAAGAAGGCTGTCACGTATCGTTTTGGCCGACAGGCGGGCTACAGTACGCCAAATCGCGGCAAAATTCAACGCTGGTGTGCCAGCAGATGGATACTTTCAGCAGGACAATGCACCGTGCCACAAGGGCCGTATCGTCATGGATTGGTTCGAAGAACATGCCCAGGAGTTTACCTTGCTCCAGTGGCCCGCACAGTCCCCTGAACTCAATCCAATAAAACATCTTTGGGAAGAGGTGGAATGGGCTGTACGGGGCTTGCCTGTACAGCCATCAAACAAGCGGCAACTGAGTGACGCTGTGCAAGCAGCATGGGCCGGGATACCTGCAGAACGTTTCCAGCACCTCGTGGAATCCATGCCACGACGAATTGATGCTGTTTTGAGGGCCAAAGGCGGTCCAACACGCTACTAGTGATCGCTCTAATTTTGTGGACATTGAGTGTATATTGAGAGGAAATGTGCTGGATGCCGTGGGCTAGGTGAAAGGGTTTTCATCGAGAAATGCCATGTTCTCATCCGGGTTCGTTGGTTGGTATGTGTGAGACTTTGCCCTCATTCTTTGTAAATACATCAATGAAGAGATTCATTTCCCTTCTATGGTAATAGAAAGGGGATTCTCCCACAGAGTTAATGGCAGCAATTCACTTCATTTCTCTTCTCCATGTGTTTGATGACTGCCAACGTTGCCTGTGGTAATCTTCATGGTGCTCGAGTGAGTATACTGATTCACATTCCCAATCGAACTTCAATATTTTGTGTTGCTGACCACCCTTTCAGAATGCCACTGTTATCATCTTCATGTCAATTAGACGAGATTTACCTCAGTCTCCTGGAGCCAGGGAATTAAGTCGTCTGACACTCTTTCCTATACCCAAGGTGATTATAGAAAAATTGGCACGTGTGCATAAGAAATACGAAATTTCAAAGTAGATTGAATAATAATTTTTTGTAACATAACCATTGCTTGTGAGTATCACTGAAACAGGCTGTCATTGTAGTTTACTCTTATCACCTTGTGAAATGTTGAGGTATAATACAAGATCAACCTCAAACATGGAGAATAAGACTTATGAAAATGTCGTATGGAAATGTTGGAGACATCTCTCATACACGTAGTTGAAAAGGTTAGGCAGAGACTATCACCCTTGAGGATCTCTACGGTCTGGGTCATTCCACCGCAAGTATTTCGAAATGTGGACGGTTCTTTCCTCGACGATTTCAGAATTCAATCAAGCGTGCAGAATAATGAGTACATTGAGAATAGCATACTGACAGCATATTTAACATCCGCGCTAAAAGATGGCAAGATATAGGCATTTGAAATGAGGCTCCAGGGCGAAACACCTCCGACTTAGAAAAATTTCAGTATTCTAAATCCCAAACTCATTTTCGATACTCATATTGAAGTTAAATTGTCCAACTTCGCATTTTCCACTGGGAACTGTAACCTCTTCATTAAATTTGAAGAGTAACAATTACATGTATCTCCAAACCAATATACCTAGAGGTTTTGATGTACTATAGTTCTATGTGATGTTTCATTCTTTTTCAAGTAGGAAAACAGATCATTTCCATGTCATTCAACCTAGCCTTTCATTATAAGGGAATCCAATAAGTAGGTCATCTTTGCACCATCGGTTACACCCTTAAATTTATTTTACTGATATAGAAACGATCATGTTCTGCACCGATAGAGATATACAAGCTTGGAAGATTTACTTGTCACTCTACGCGAAGTGTGGCAATGGTCTGTTTTAAAAAAAATGTAATTCATTGACTTTTAGAGTGTAGAAAATGTCAATACTATCATACAAGCAACAGAGTGGGCATCAACATTAAACGGAGGTCAAAATAGAGGATTTGACATTTTTCCTTGAGGCAGTAACACCTGGTGGCCCATAAAAAAAATTCCTGAACATAATACGTTTGCAGATGGGACACCGTATTAGCTATTGCCTTCGATTTTCAGTGTGCCATATGCAATATATGTAGGTGGTTTTTTGAAAATGTTCAATGAAATTCCCTGTTCTGAATACGAGTAAGAGCTCTTTCCATACGAGTTGTCAAGTTAGATAATGCATCAGTGAGTTTGCCTTGAATGCTGCCGCAGCCGACGATCTCCGGAGGACGCATCAATGGAGGACCCTTAAAACATTTCTTTCCTTGTGGTCAGTAGCACACTCTTTCTTTGGTCACTCGATCTTTTGGCATCACGCGGTTGAGAAACACACGTACCCAAGTAACACAGTATGTTGATGAAACGTTTTCGAAATGTTGCCTATGTTGCTCAATGTTGCAAGTTGCTGTACAACATTGATAAAACATTGCTTCAACGTTTCCACTTGGAATGTTCCTGCGACACTTCTACGAATGTTATATCAACATTTGCTATCAACATTTATGTAAATATGTTGCTCAATGTTGCAAGTTGCTGTACAACATTGATAAAACATTGCTTCAACGTTTCCACTTGGAATGTTGCTGCGACACTTCTACGAATGTTATATCAACATTTGCTATCAACATTTATGTAACGTTGACGCTGTTGACATTGAAAACGTAGCGACAACATTCTAATACAACTTTTCTGTGGAACTTCAAAATGCGACAATTCTCTGAATATGCAATCGACTCCGCTTCTTGGGATACTCCCACGATCAGTTACCTCTTTTGGCATTTTTGCCGGAAAACGAAAGCATGTAGGTGGTTTTTTTTTAAGCTATTTAAAAATTGCCCTTCAGTTTTGAGAAAAGTTTATTCTTTTAGGCATGTTATTCCAAAAACATTCATTCATGCGATGTTTTTCATAATGCATCTTATGGTTAAGAAATCGTAACATTAGTATTCCATATAAACGGAAGTTAGAGGAATCAACTGTATATTTAGAATGAAACTTTCTGCAGTAAAATTTTCCTCAACTTTCTCAATTCGTCCCTGGGTGTAAAATATAGCACCCACGGGCGCAGTATGATAAAAATCCCCTCGTGCAAAATTATGCCTGTAAACGCTCTTCGAGAATGAAATAAGCAGTCCGGGGAAAAAAAAACTGGCGTGCTAACGCCTCAACTGCTGTAGTCAGAGCAGGATTCATACGAAGTGCTTCGAACGATCCGCGTGGGGAAATGAACTTCAGGGTGTCACGGGATACGAGTGGTTGGTGGAGACTGTCATATCTACGCATGCGCCCCAATGCAAGTGCACGTGTGTACGGCATGGGGGATCCTACAGTATGGCGGTAGGAAGAAGCAAATAAAAGTTGAAAGTTGGTGCAGTTTGCCCGATTATGCCTGGACGTGTAATGGATTCACTTTGCTGCCTAACACTAGAATCCACAAATATTTTCCAAGAAAAACTGGGACATTTTCAAGAAAATGCTCGAGTGTTAGTCCTTGCCTTGTGAAACATTGGGACTGCCCTGGTTAAAACGGGACGTCTGGTCACCTTAGTTTTCCTAGTCAGATCCATGATAGCCTCACTTTTTAACACCAAATGTAGTTAAACAGTATAGGTGCAGGTATAAAGTGCCTTCTTTTGCCTAAAAAAAAAATACTAAACACAAAAAAAAAAAAAAAACTTTTGTAATCTCACTGACCAAGTGAATTGAATTTTATATTTTGTCAAAGGCCTAACTCTGAAGATTGCACGAAAAGGATTAACCCACAGTGAGACTTCAAGCAATTGTTACATGCACTATGCTCCAGCCAAGGCCCAAGATAGCACTTAGCCACTTTATGGAGTAGGCCTAATGCTAAGAGTGTATGGTACAGATCTGGGGAAAGAGCCTATGAGGAATTCTTCCTAAGTGGACTACCAAGTAGCACTCCTTTCACTGCAAGAAAGTAGCATTTTTGCATTCTTTCGGCATAGAAATTATTAAAATTCTTAGCCTTAATGAAATGAACTTCATTTGGCCCAACTGTCTTGCCAGAAAGTCTTAATCAAGAAACTATGGCAGGGAATAAGCTAATTTGTGGCCAGAAATATTATTGGGGGCTGCCTGCTGGCATGAGGTTACTGGATCTCACCTCCAGCTCCATTGGTTAAGGGGAGTTTGTGTGGCACATATAGCATCTAGTAGTATCCATAGTATCTAGCATATTATGAATGGCCTGGTGTTGTGACAGTCATCCATTTGCATATAGGCAATTGGCAAGCCACTGATGAGGCTCACCTCTAGAGGCAATACTGAGGAAACCCCTATTTGATGATCTTCCTGCACTTGGTCAGCAAATGATTGGTCAATATGAAGTGGAGCATCCTTCTCTGGAATCACTTCTCTTCCATCACAATAACCTCCTTCCTGAATGCATCCTTCACAAGAGGAATATATTCTGAGACCTTTGATTTTCTTAATAAATGTCCAAGCTGGTACATCACATTAGAAGGTTGGTCAATATTTTACAGGTGCAGTCAATTTTTTTGGAATTATTAGTGATATCCTTATTGATGTATCACTGTGACTGCTCAAGGAGAAAATTTAATAAGTGAATCCTTATTTCCTTTTAGCCTAGATGATCTTGAAAGAGGTAAAATGTCAAAGGCTAAACGTGCTTTAAAGCCCATTGAGTGCTTGTCAGACCGCCAGGTTCGTCGCAGAGTTTCTGCTGCAGTAGAAAAAGAGTTACAGGACCTGTATGGAGCATCTACCTCTGTGCTGGCTGGAGATGATGAACTTATTTCAAGCAGTGCTGTGGCATCCACTGTGGGTCCAAATTCTGATGCACTCTTCATAGATTCTCATGTTGAACCTCTTCAGGCATCACATGATGACTCATCCAGCAGAGACTGTGTTTTACAGCAGGTCCCATTTAAAGAAAGACTTGCAGAGTGGGCCTTGTGTGCCAACATTCCTCATGTGCATCTTTCTTCCCTGCTGCATTTGTTAAAAGAGACATTTCCTCTTGAAAGCCTCCCATCAGATGCTCGTACTCTGTTGAACACTCCCAGAAAAGTGAAGATCATTTCTCTAGGGGGAGGTAATTACTATTACCATGGCCTCAAGCGTATTTTAGCCAGAAAAATTGTTGGTTGTGAAGATCTTCCTTCTTGTTCTTTGAGTTTGTTGGTAAATATTGATGGTTTGCCAATATCAAGGAGCTCAGCAAGTCAACTATGGCCAATTCTCTGCCTTGTCCCTGAACTGGATCCAAACCCTTTCATGGTTGCTTCATATCATGGTCATTCAAAGCCTGCATCATCTGAGGAATTTCTAAAAGATTTCATAACTGAAACTTCACAACTGCTGTCTGATGGCTTCTTGGTCGGGAATATGAAGTTTAATCTGAAACTGAAAGCCATTATATGTGATGCACCAGCTCGGGCATTTATAAAACAAATCAAAGGTCACAGTGGATATTTTTCTTGTGAAAGATGCATCCAGGAAGGAGACTACTGTGATGGAAGAGTGGTGTTTCCAGAGATGGATGCTCCACTTCGCACTAACCAATCATTTGCTGACCAAGTGCAGGAGGAGCATCACACAGGGGTTTCTCCATTATTGTGCCTAGAGGTGGGCCTCATCAGCAGCATGCCACTTGACTACATGCATCTAGTTTGTTTAGGGGTTGTTAGAAAATTGCTCTTGTATTGGTTGAAGGGCCCTGTTCCTTACAGACTGCCATCTGTTCAAACAAGGGCTCTATCAGCTCGTCTAACTAAACTGCAGCACATATCCCCTTCTGAATTCAATCGTCGCCCCCGATCACTGGAGCTCATAGAACGCTGGAAGGCAACTGAATTTCGTGCCTTTCTGCTGTATTGGGGACCCTCTGTTCTGCATAATATTCTTGATGACCAGAGGTACTGCCATTTCCTCCTCCTCCACACTGCAATATTCATTTTGTGCTCAAAGTCATTGATTATGAAATTGATGGACTGTGCAGAAGAGTCACTTCGTGACTTTGTGTCCCAAGCTGGATCCATCTATGGGAAATCCTTCTTGGTCTACAATGTGCACAGTCTCATCCATCTAGCATCAGATGCTAGAATCCATGGCAGCCTTGATGCTTTTAGTGCATTCCCATTTGAAAATGCACTTGGCAGAATAAAATTGTTGTTAAGAAGTGGGCGACTGCCACTACAACAGGTCATTTGTCGGGTGCTAGAAACCATGAACGTATCAAGCAGGCCACCCTTGACCAATGGAGCTATAGGGAAACTGCAGCAGCCTCATGCTGATGGACCAGTACCTGATGATTTTTGTGGTCACCAATTCAGAAGTCTTTCTCTACCACAGTTTGTGATAAAGAGTTCGCTACGAGACAATTGTGTTCAACTGAAAGATGGTCAAATTATCAGGGTTGTGAATATTTTGGAAACTGATGGTGCAATTAAAATTTGTGGGTGCCCATTTACGAAGGCCAAAAAAGTTCCAAAGTATCCAATTGAGTCAACTATTCTTGGCATTTATAAAGTCAGTGGACCTCATGGCAGTATGTGCCTTTGGGATGTGCATGACATTGTGGCAAAGTATATCCTCATCAAAAATGACAACTCAGAGCATTACATTGCTTTGCCCCTTCTTCATACATCCTGTCGTTGAAGTTGGAACTAATCAGAGTTCAACTATAGACAATGGAATAGAGCTTAGTGTTTACCTGTGATTGTGTTCTTGAATTGCCTTGTGATAACTTATTCTTGCATTTTTAGATGTTCCTTGTTGTTGATTTTGTTGAGGAATCATCTTGTGAAATAGTGCCAGAACAATGGTTTAATGTGAAAAAAAAAATGTTTTTGGCCACCAGTGCAGAAACATGATGAAATAAGGAAGCTTGTTCGAAAAAAAGCTCTGGATACATCATGGCCATCATACCCAGCCCGAATCCTTGGGAGAGCTGGTAAGTAATTGATCATAATGATTGAATGACATCTCATGCTTTTTTATTATTCTTTTCCCACCTTTTCTCCTTAGAAACATATGAAGAAGCTTGCAGGAAGCTCCAACGAGCCGAAGACACTTCAGATCTGAACACTGAGGTTGATCAAAATCATATTAAATCAAAAAGGAGACGAAGACCTGCTCAGAAAACATTATCTGATGAAGAGTGCCCCCCACCTGCAGCAAAAAAGCTAGCACAAATTCCTGCAGTATCCACTGATTCACTGCCTCCATCAGCTGGACCTTCACGGCCAACTCCTACAGCAAGTTCAGGAATGGCAGAAGGATACATTGGTGAGGCATATTTTTTAATGAGACCTCCATTGAAAGTTGTGCTTAAAGACCTGCTGTTCAGGGAACTCTTTCTTTAGCCAAGGACTTACAATATTGAAGCAAAGAGGTGTGAATTTCCTGATTCTCATTTTTTATATTGATTTTAGTTGTACTGATATTGTGGAAGTGCAGGAGCATAATAGTGTGAGGCATAGTATATTATTGTACCAAATCAGGTGGAATGCTGCTGTTTCATTGTCATCCATATTGCTTTTCCCTAGCAGTTTGCCTGCACACTTTTGATAGCTTTGGATCTGTGATTAACTAGGACTCTTGACTTCATTTTCTCCATGATATGACCTATTTCATGGCTGCTCTTAAATTCCAAATGACAAAGCAAGATATTTGCATTATTCTAATCATGGAATAGCTTGGGAAGGGGAAGGGGAAGGCAGGGCAGAGGATGGGAGCTAGTGCATACCATGCACTGCTTTCTGAGATTCTGTCAACAGTGCAGCTTTTGTGCTGCAAGGCATTTCTCAAGAGAAATGCCTTGCATTAGACCTATACCCACTGCAAGTGGAAGACAAGAGTAGAATAAGCCTGTTCATGTGTTTTATTGATGTAGCAAAGGAAAGCTGCAATCACTTCCTAGTATATGTTCCATATGGATTTTCATTTCAGGATTTCAGGGTCGAATTCTTGCAAAGTTGGAAGTCATTTCAAACACCTTGGCAGCACATACAAGGGAGCTGAAGGAAATTCGCAGAATCATCACTCAACACCCAGAAGAGGAGAGCGAGAACCTTGAAGAGGAAGATCATGTTCAAATGCCAAGCTTGCCTGCTACTTCACTTGAAGAGCTGCATGTATTGGATAATTTATGTGCAGTAGAGGCAAATAGAAAGGCTCTGGTGAGTGGCAACTACCTAGTCAGAACAGCAGCACTTCATTAATTTCTTGTTCAGTTTCAGTTGCATCATGTGTAGTTTGGGAGTAATAAATCATGAAAAATTCCTATCCATGGGTAAGAAATTATCCCTTTCAATTTATGTGTGCTATGGTGCTAATTGGTCTCAGTGATTGCTAAGGTGATCGGAATGCCTATTATAGTCAAGTTTGTTAAAAATGCTTAAACATGAGGGAGGTTCAAATGTCAAAGCTTCCTCTACTCTCTTGCCAGGTTAAATTCATCTGCCTTGCTGGTGGGGCTAATGTCGGGGACACAACCAGAAATATAATGAGTCGCCTAATAACCTGCAACCTTGGCTGTTTGTTCAGCTGGACAGGAAGAAAGGGCAAGCTCCCTCTGCAAGGTCTTATGAGACTTAAGAGCATTATTTTTGGTGAGCATTTGTTATATTCCAGTATTCCATGTAATTACTTCCTTGAACTTTCCCAAAAACTCTTGTTTCCCATACAGATGCTGTGCGTTGCAATGGAGCCACGAAAACTGCTACAGACCACTGCATAATCCTTTCTGCGAGTAATTGGCTACGATTTGCGGCAATTCGTTGCAAGAGGAAGGCTCTCAATGCAGTGTGGGTACAGCAGATTCTTTCTTATTCCATCATGATACTTCATGTTATTCAGAATATCATTTTCCTTTGGAATTCACACCAATCCATTAGAATCTGAACTGTTCAATTTGCTCAAGTCTGCCAGAGTCCCTTAAAAATAACATTTTTTCACTGGCAAAAACTCAAGCTCATACAAATTAAATGTTTATAAAGTACAAACTGCAGATTTTTAACATGTAATGCATGCAATGTCAAAGCAGATTTTGAGATTTCCAAAAGATAATCAACCCTGTATTAATGATTTCAGATGCTATAATTTGCTTTTTTCATATTAGAGTCAGGCAAAAGATGCTTCCCTGGGTTAAACGTTTGGTTCTCTTTTACAGAGACTTCCAGGGACAAGCTCCCTGAGACAGGGGAGCATCACATGAAGAATTGAAGAGCTGCAAATTTTTTTTGTTTCTGGATTCCTTTATTTCATTATTTCTCCCAAGAAATATAGTCTCCTTTGTTCCCATCTGTCTGCTTTGTCAGTTATCAGCCCTACCTTGGAAGACACTCACATCAGTAGGCTATGGTCTACTGATGTGATTGATGTGAGAGTTATGAAATATGAATTTCCCCAAACTGATGTTTGGAGAAATATCCTTGATGGAAATGTATATTGTTTGAAACAGTAACTAGTATGGATCATATGATAATGAGCAATATCAAATACTATTACTTTCCAGGGAGTAATTGACAATAATATAACTATGAACATATACTGCATGTCAATTGAAGTGGATATTTTGTAACTAAGTTGCATTTGAAGAATTTTGATGTTACCTGGTTTTTTTTTTTACATTTTTCTTGAGTATTTGTCAATTTACTGTAGACTTGTAAAGTATAACTTGAAAACAATTGTCTCATTTATTTCACACAAAAATGCCAAGTTACTTTTAAACAAGAAAATATAAAACACCCGCTTAAATTGACATGCAGTGTATTTGAAAATTACTTTTTTACAAGAAATAATTATGATATGGCTGCTGGCACATGAATGAATTATATTTGATGGATTGTGAACCCTCAAAGGATTCTTGTATTCTCCACTCATTGACAAACTTGACTTCTTTTTATACATGTAATATATGACATGGCATGAATGGGCAATATATGGTGCTACTGTATGAGCCAAGATATGAAATATAAACGGAGGATTTGCTTCGATCCATACATGAATATTTATTACTTGTGTAAAACCCCATATATCATTTTCATGTATCTGCTAATCTGGATTCCAATGTATGGCCATGTCTGTCTTAATTTAAGCTGAAAGTGCTACAATTTGCTTCCATGTAATTTCTGAAAGAATATGAAATTTTCACATGGATGCCTTCAGTGGAAAACTGAAAAATAATTTAACTGTTGCTGCTTTTACACCTCAGTTTGATTCTCAACCATGGATTTTTTTTAATTCAAACAGCAAAGTTCTGAATTGAAGAAAATAAAGGAAGAAAGTAAGACATGCTACATGAGTACTGAAGCTGCAGGGGGACTGTTATGCCTAATGCCAGGCATGCAGAAAGTTGCTTGCCTTTACATTTTAAAGTGCCCAGCAACCTCTGGACAATTGTTCCACAAGATGTGTTTTAATCCCCAGGCCATCCCTATTTAGCCAAAATTCAACTCAGAAGTAAAATTTACCTGAATTTAAATAAGGATTGATTTAGCTTGAAAAAAAAAAGGGTGCAATGTTGAAAAGCTGTAGAGAAGCACATTATAGTGAGATGATGATAATATTGACTTAGAAAATAAAAGAAGTCTGTTATTATTATGGCATATATTTTCCTCTACATTCATGATCTTGGTTCATGATTGCATGATTTGGCATGGCAAATCATGCAATTCTCCCACACCAAAAAATACTGAGAATTTGTTCAAGACAAGAAATCAATTGCTGGTATTTAAAACTTTGAGAAAGCAATCATGATATTCACACTACCTAAAAAACATAATGATATTGCACCTCATTCAATCATTGAAGTCATTTAGTCATTGACTAAAGGCAATAAATGAATATTTTGTGGGTTAAGAATATGCCGAAGGATGACTTGCAATAACTGTGTGGCTCTCATTTACATATGACTCTATCCTTGAACATGAATCTTTCCTTTCCATTTGGAGATAGGACTTTATATCACAGTTCATTTTGTTTTTCAGGTGACTGTCAGGAAGAAATTCCAGTGATGCATCCCGCTCAAGGCTTGCATTGGATTATTTCTGTGAATATACATGAAAACCTGTTATTCCATTTGTCGGGGTTTGTGTGACATTGTGTAAATCAGGTGATATATGCATTACTCTATTACCACTTTATTTACAACGAAAATACAACTAGACGTTGTAACACATAACAATAAAACGTTGTAAGTTCGTTGCAACTTTAAGACCTGAAAGTATTATAACTCCGTTGCAAGAGTTAGTTGATTGCAGCAACATAAGTTCAACACTCCTGAAACGTTTCTGCAACGTGTATGTAATGAATATGCAACGATTTGCAACATTATTGCAATGTTATTTTGCAACATTCAAGCAACGTTGACGTTTTAGACATTTACACATCGAGGCAACATTGTTGATCAACATTTCCGAAACGTTGTTGGAATATCTTGTGTTACTTGGGTAGGTAGCTACCAATTTCATTGTAATTTTTATGGTATTACCTGCAGATATTGCACTGGAAAATTTTCCTGTCGATATATCATAAGGTATTGCGTCTGCAGGCGTGTGAAGTTCGGGAATTTTTTGGGCCACCCGGTAAATGCACCCTTTCCCTCCTTTGGATCCAAAATAATTAGGTTTATGAGCTTGAGAGTTCCTTCCTGGCTCAGAAAAGCTTAACGTATTTGGAATCGAAAAATGCCAAGAAATGTCATTGTAATTTAGCATTAAAATGCCCTGATAAAAAATTTGAAATCTTGAACTTTTTAAAGTTTAAATTTGAGTTTTTATGCAAATATTATGCAAAGACTTCGTATGGAGTTTAAATAGAATTTGCACTTTCTTTTGAGCTCTAAAGGAAATCTCTAAGTCGAAAATCAAGACTGCTAGCTTCTAAGAGCTGGGGAAGCGGGATCTTTCCTTCACATTAGGGGAAAACTTCAAGGACCATAACCGTCCTCGTTTGATGAAGATGCTTACTATTTTGACTTCTAATGCACAGGAGAGCGTCTTAGAGGCTCATTGTTCTTCCAAAGGTGAACGCATTAATAATACCCAGCAAAGTATAAACGCGTCATGAGGGGTAGAGCCGCATGTTGATATTCGTTTGCTGAATAGACAAGCATCTGGGCGATGTATAAACTTTGGTACAATAGAAATCTGTGAAACGCTCCGCAATTCCTTTGAATGTCAAATGGTTATCATTTCAACCTGTGTATTTTACGAATATGTCTGTATCTCGCACAGTAGAGAATGTGCACTTTGCTGTACCTTTTAGTTTGCAGTGATGCACGTGGATGTTGTGGATATGACCCCGTGAAATAAACTTCGCAATCTGGAGATGCTACTTCACTGGGAACAAGAAGAAGGTGAACATAAACCCCACCTCTAATTTATAGGCAGGGTTTATCGGCAGTCGTGACGAAATTTCGAGGAATAGAGGGAAGGTTTATCTCCTGCCACTGAATTATCAAGGTCTTCGTCAAGTGCGGTTGTTTAAGTTTCGGCTGACCTCCCCGTCAGTGCCTTTCACTTATGCTTATCGCGTTAGTTACCATAAACGTTGTTCTCCATTCGGGGTGAAGTCAGATTTATATATGACCGTAATTGCATTATTTACGATTATATCATTCGACCATAAAAGTTGCCAGGAATTCGCATCGATAACGCTCCTGAAACTTCATCGTCAGTAGTCACGATGGAAAATACATGGTTCTTCCTCATTTAGTACGTCACAAAAGCTATAATTTGGTTTTGGTCAGAGATAATTATATTTCTCCTGAGGAAATAGTTATCATTGGGTACATCGGGTCTGTACTGCACGAGGATTGCCTGCGGAAGGATATCGACAAATAGGGACATGCTGCCAATTCACGATTTCTAAATCATTGTGCTCTTAATAATAGTGTAATTGACTATATCACCATTCTCTGATACGGTGACTCGCAGCCGTCTGAGTTTAACCGGGCCCATACTACAATTAAAGATGTCGAGTCTTAGCCTGGCAACCTTTATTTCATGGCTTCTTTTGTTAAATAGTTCATTGCAGCATCAACATATTTCATGAACGTTTTTAGACGCTTTTAAAGAGTTTCTCATCATTCCAAGCGGAAAATCGCAAGGAATTGAAAATTGAAAAAATGTGAATGACAATTCTCTCTGTGCCGTGTCATAAGAAGAGTCCATGCGTGTCCTATTTCCTATTAACATTTGGTCGGTGGGCCGATGGCCGGTTTTTCATCATAACCATCGACCGGTGCCGGTGCCATTTGTGGCCTGTAGAAGAAATCGCCTATCTACCTTACTAATGAGCGTGTCTCTGTGTGTGTGTGCGCCTGTGTCCGAGGCCACTTCTCCTCTTAGACGGTTTGATCCCTGACCCTAAAACTTTAAAATTTGGCTTCCTATGAGATGGGTATCAGGACGACGGAGTTTGGTGACTGCCACCGATGGGTCGCTGGGCGGCCTTGGTTCACCAGGGTCATTTTTCATCAAAGTAACTTCATTCATTGTGTTTGGGTGTTATCAAGTCCCTGGGGTTTCCCGGTCAAGTCCATCCTTCAATGTGACCTTTCCCCTTTGAGATATTAGAGGTCATAGGTCAACATTTTAGTCATTTTCCCGGCCAAGCCATGCACTCCAAGCCTTCCAATTATACATTTCATGTCGTGGAGGACTTCCACGCCCAATGCTACACAAAAAATTTAAAACTGTGTGCATTCCAGTTTTTCTTGCGACTGCTGCCAAGTAGGTGGCACGTGCCGCAAACACGGTTAATGCACGGGCATGCGATGAGGGGGGACAGCCAAGGGAATCAGGGTCAACTCATGCTCAGATCCCAAAAAATGTTCACGCGAAATCCTGTGTACAAAGAAGTCTTCTATCTGTGAATGCAACCTATATGGGTGGTTGTTCGGAACCACTGTAACACCAAAAGGCAGTGTACGGGGTAGACAATGGGCAGGCTAACCTGTCTGTACAGGGTAAGCTGTGAGTACAGAATATTTTGCGTCTACGGTAGCCTGCGTGTACAGGGTAGACCTGGAGGATCAGGGCTTCGACTAGTAAATTCAAATGGGCCTAATTGGAAACTATGAGATACTCATCAGTAGGCCACCTTCAAACGATAGGGATCACTTTGGTCCTGCACAGACTGTCTGTCTTTCAATGCTTCTGTCCTTGGTCATCTTGGTACCCATTGCTGCAGTTGAGAGCATTTAGTGACATCCCTTGCAAAAAAGCTTGACGTAAATGGAGATGCAATGATTTCCCGTTCTTTACCGCTATTTTCCTCTGCCGGTTCCTATAGTACGGCCGTAACATAATCTGATCTATATTTTTGCATGGGAGAAGTTGGCAGGAGTGGTTTTCAATGAGACAGGCGGGCAGGCGCCGAGGTACGTTCACACCCTCACGTAATTCTTTTTTTCGCTTTACCCGTCCTTTGGGCACCGGCACCGGCACCGTTCCGTTGCCATAGGCCGATGGTGCGGATAATGCAGCACCAGCGGCCGATACCAGTGTTAGCCGATATATCGGTGCAGCCCTACTTAAAACCCTTTCGTGAGTGATACGGTTCCACTCAGAACCGTCACTCGGTGGCTCTTTGCAGCACTGATGCAATCATGCTATAGGGCAACCGCTCTTGAGGTACGGTCTATTGGGAACAATTGCCTTCAGGCACTGTTGAAATATGATGTGGTATTTAGTCAGTTCATTCTGTTTGCTGGATTCAGATACAAAGGAAGGTGCTACAAAATGTCATTGCTTCAAATGAAACTAAGAGGACATATTTCAAGGTCTGAACTATGAAACTGATGTCCATCGACTTCGGCGATGTTAATTTCCATTTTTTTCTTCTCAATTTGCATTATTATTTCACCTTCACCTTTGATGAACTTTGCAAAACCCTTCGATCGTGGGAAGCGGTGGGTATCTTCCTTTAATATCATATCACAAAATGAGATAATATTTGAATGCATTAGGATATTGAAGTCCATTATGGAGGCATACATTTTGACGGACTTCCTCATAAAATCAAATCCGATAAGAGACCTTCATCTTATCTTAATAGATTTCATACAGTGTATGACCCAGTCCCGACAATTGTTGGATGCCACAGGTCCTGATGAAAAAAAATAATGGAAGGTAATCCTCATCAATGAATCCATCATGCTCAACAGACACCTTTCATTACCGGCGTATCATGTTGCGCGTTGAAACATTTTAAGCTGTCATGCTTCTGTGAGAGGACTCCCCTCAGAGGCCACAGCCTGCATGTCCAAGTGGGACAACAATAGAAGTTTTACTCTTGCTGCCACAACCTCCTTCATTCACTCCCCGATATCATTGTCCAAAGTCTTCAAGCTTCTTTTCGAGTGCTACCACCCGACGCATAAGGTGTAGAGCAACTTGCAGCCGATTTAGTGATTTAGTGATCAACAAGATGTAGTTTTCTCAGTTAACCGGGAAGTTGGAGCTTCAAATTTGCTGGAACGCTTCTGCAATAAGAGGGTTGAGAAGAAAGCCCAATGTCGTTCCTCTACGCCCCAAATTAGAACACTATCGAGCCCCATAGAATAGGGATGATTTTGAGCTCTATCAGGATGTCTATTGGCTCGATAGGACCGATCTGACCCCTTGCATCGGGCGTGTAGAGGTTGGCCATCGAGTTTCCGGTTGGGGCGAGCGAATACGCAATCTGAGACTTCGAGTTCTGAAGCTTAGAGGCCAAAAGCGGATATTAGATCCGGGAATGTAGTTCGGGTCGAGTGCGGGCCATGATGTGTGACAACTTCGTCCGGGAATGCGTTCAGAACAAAGCTATTCTTATCACCGAAATTTGGCCTTATTACGTGAAAATGGTAAGATGGCCTTTGACCCAAGAAGATTCGTCTGCAGGTCATAAGCTTTCGAATGATATATATCTCAAGTGAAAATCCGTTCATCCGTCTTGGAGGAGTTTCCCGGAACGACACCCTGACACGGACAGATTAGCATCTGATATAGGCCTTTAATGTATTTGGCTATGGATGAGAGATTGCAGTACATGGAATTCACACAACCATTCCCTAATAATGAGTTATATTTTATTCGCTCCTAGCAGAGGCACCAGGCGTTGCACGTGTGAATATTGTATTCGTCCCATATTAGAGGGTTTAATATCTCTTGTTTTAATGCCTCTTTTGCAAACCCGACTAGAAATTGTTTATGATATTTAGCTTTTACTACACAAGCAATTGCAAATTCCAGAAGCAAGCTGCATGTTACAACTCAAATTTTTTTAATGAGTCCCCAAAATTTTCACTCCTTTGGGGGTCTGCAATAGTGAATCGGCCAAATCTGCACTAAATAAGTTACCGCGGCGGATCCGAATTTTGAAACGGCACCCAGCCTATGACCATCCCTGGACCAAATGAGGAAGCCGTGGCGTGGCTGTACATAAAGGACAGACACACACGCCCACAAACACTCTGAATTATAATAGCATATATGTTTATCAGTTTCAGATTTCGCCATATAACGGGGATTGCACGGTTTCCTGTGCGTCCGGCACGCTTCGTCACCCTGTCGTCTGACACAACATGCCCTTTATTCGGAGCCATACCACCCGAAAATGCTTTTCTCTGCAGATTTGCGAGAGGTCTTTCCGACCGCCCTTGGGACAAATAATCAGAGACCTGGAGTTCCCAAGTTTAGAGGTCTAAGCGGGTTTCGGGCCGATCAGGTCAGCCCACTACGATTCGCGGCTCGGAGCAGTAAAGCTCGGTCGACAATAGAATTCCAGGCCTGGTGTGGCTAACGATTCGAATCGTGCCGATGTAGTTTCAGCTCGAAAAAGTCGACCCGTGCAGGCCTCCGACACATAGACTAACAGGAGGACGCATAGCAACTAGCAGACTTTTTGGACGTTAGACCCAATAAATATCGGCCTCGGGTCCTAAGTTTTCGATTGACATCTCACTTATGAAGGTCTGTTCATCCGTCCAGGAGTTTCTCGGAATGACAGACTGACAGTTTAGTCTCTTATGTATATGGGCGATGCTTATGGGTTCTATTATGCTCCTGTGAGGTTCCTAATTATCACATTACAAGTTAGCCTATTTAGCTAACTGCAGGGCCCAGTCAAAAGTTTCAGATGGGTTCTGAATCTGTTTTGACTGGAACTAGCTGGTGATAGCTGGATTTCGCTGGTCTTCCTAGTCAGCTAAGAAGCCTAATTTCGTTGGAATGGTCACAATAATTGATATGGGACCGTCAAAGATATTAAGACGGGGCTGTTCATTTTGAACATCGGAAGAAGCTTCTTGCCATTTTATCCCTGCCTTGTGCGCATCAGGGGGTTTCACATCTCTATTTTTGAAGCCCTGTAACTTTGCAATGCAAAATCTAGAAGAAGAAATTCAAGAGTTCCTGAATTCACCTTTTGAAAGAGTCGGGTATGGAATCATCTTCATACCCAAGCAGGAAGATGGAGCTTTCCAGCCAAATACTGTATATGTATCTGGGAACCATCTGGAGGATTTACACATGGAACTAGCTTATGCTTCAAGCTGGAATTGATAATTGAGGTAGCCTACATAATATGGATATCAGCGAATAGGACTGACCTGAAAGCTTTCCCTTGCGAAAAGGAAACCTAAGAAGACTTCTTTGAAATATGAGTTATATCAATGACTGGTATGCAAGAACGTATAAAACTGATAAAATAGCTATTTTGGGCGGTATAAAATGATAAGTTTGATAGGTTGGCCATATGCAGAAACATTTATACCTATCATAATAGGGTATAATCATTGGTATAAAAATAGCTTCAATCTACAGGTATTATGGTCCAGAGCTTCTTTATTCTAATTAAATGAGCTACCCTTGTGGACTACCGTGCATTTTACCAACCTGATTAATTATGTGAACCGTCGCAACTTGTGCCGAGCGCAGTTACTCTGGGATAGATTAAATCCCGGAGAGTTCTTTGTATCATGTATCATACTAAGGCAATCGGAATTCAAGCCATAGTCTGGTAAACAGGGTCAAATGAATACCATTAAATCATCACTACATTCTGGTCAGTCATAGTGGAAGGAGGTCGTCATCAGGAAGATTCTCGGATACCTATCATGATAGATATTTAATACCTATCGTAATAGATATGAAGATACGTATCAAAATAGGCCTCATGATGGATTAATTGTTCTTGCATACCTATCAAATGATAGACCTATCACCTGGTACCTATCGTGATAGCCACCATGCAATAGGGTAACAAGCGATAGGTCCTTGCATTCCGGCCAATGTCCACAATTTACTTCAAGAAGAGCATTTTGCTACAGGTTGAGGAATGTGCGCAGTCGCAGACAGCCAAAATCTGTTAGTCCGAGCCTTAATATAAAATCAGACGTCAAGCTGACCTCAGTTCCAACCTTCCCAACGGCGAGGAGAGAAGGCAAATCCTGAACAAGGTCAACATATGGCAAGGAGCGTGAATTGTAATTCCTCGAAACAGGCGTCGGCTTCCATCCATGCTCCACAAAAGGCAACAGCCCTCAGGGAATGAGAAGTGTTGTATTTATGTTCACGAGCGAAGTGAGACAAAAAAAAAACAGGAAGGGGATGCTGAGGCCGATAGGAGTAGTACGGAACGATGGTTTTCAGGGTGAATAAAAGAGCCGACAAGCCCACAGTTACACAGAAGCAATGGAATTTCAAATTGTATCACATTCATGCTTGAAACAAATTCAAATGGCACTAGAGTGCCTGGAGCTTATTGGAAGGTACTAATCACCGCTAATCACCATTTCATCTACACGCCATCCTATGAACTCAGACAAAAAATGCATCACAAATTAAGAATCATAGTATTCAGCCAAATATACAAAAAGCAGAAGCAGTAACGAATCAGGCATTATTCTTGACTTCTTCATTTATCGTGACGATATGGACTCGAGCCCACATGCTAGGCCTACAAGAACGAGAGTTAATAATAATATTATTATTATTATGGAGGAATGGAGCAACGCAAACCTGATGCTGGCTCTGTTACCGATAAAGTACTTCTTTGTCAAATCCATTCGTCGGAACTAATTATGTTCATTATTAAATGAACTTTTCGTCTCGTTCCCAAGCGTGTCACGTTCCTTGACTTTTCCTGGTTACTACCATAATTATAAACTTTACACGTATAAAACTTTTTTTTAATATTTTGTGCATACTAACCGGTGTAGTACGTTGTGCCTCAGTATCTCTTTGATGCATCTATGCTCCATTATGAACTAGGTAAGGCTTATCTTAGTTGATGAGCCATGGGAAAAAAAATTAAATCCTTAGGTAGAAGGAAGCATTTGTGCCCATAGTCCCTCACGAAATAGATACAAAATTCTGGATTCATTTAGGAAATATGGATTCCTTGTAGTGACTTTGGAATATGTAATATTTCTTCTTGGAACCCCTGGCCAGTAGTATTAATACTTGGAGTCTACCCCCCTTCAGCTGGGTTACCTCTTTAAACGGGTCTATCTAGGAATTCCAAAGCCTTCCCATGAGTTGCACGTGGGGAAAGATCGGGTAATGTGTGAAAAATAAAGGGGACTCATTATTCGAATGGTACCAGGGTGAGAATCGCTAAATCGGCGCTTATGTGCCATCTTGCGCCGATTGCTCGAACCTATTTAAATTTGGATGTCTCGACCATGTCTCAACATTTCAGCTTTTAACAATACCGACACAACGTTGTTGTGCCGAATGGGGACTATTACACTTCCTTGAGCTAGCTTTTGCCTTTGAGTATTTTCAGAATACATGAATAATACCCTCAGCCAAGACCCGCGAAATTCGAACAGCAATAATATAATTTTAATAAAAGTTGCTGCGGTGATGGTGATTAAAAACCTGCATCTCATTTTCATTTCTACAATTCCTGGCTGAGCCTGTTGGGGACGTTAATTTCCGTGGTGGTAATGTTCATGATCCAGTGGGAAGTGGCCCTCGCTACTTTCGGCATCATTATGACCTTCTATCTCCTCGTCCACTACCGCAAACCCGGTATGCACACTTTATCCACCCTACTTATTCCTCTNTACCACTTTGAACGGACTTGAGCCACTGAGTTGATATAGTGGTGGGGCACTCACGAGACCTGTCGAGACATGTCACAGAAGGCACAGGCCTGTTGCTCATCCCTTTCATATTCAGGTAGATAACTTACTGAGTGGCCCTCGTATGAATGGGTTCTTTTCTTTTGGACCCCATGTGTACTTCATTCCGAGATTAAGGGCATGGGAAACCTACTCATTAAACTTAAATTTCAGCTTTGAGGAGCTTTGAAGTGAGCTTTAATGACATCATCACCTGGCACCGTGTCTCCGACAGACGGCGAACTGTCACTGATAAGGCGGTGAAAGTTCAGCAAGGTCTCCACCCTGAAACAGGACGTCTGACTGTCTAATAAATAACGCCATCACCATTTATCAAAGAGACATTAGATAGCATGTCCACACAATCTTCAAGGGCAATCTTTCAAGTTCATTGTTTGATTGTTTCATTTCAAGTTGGCCGCTCATTCGTTCAAGATTTAAAACTCATAACCTGACAGATTACATTTCTTTGTCTTCTAGCAAAACCCTAGCATTTACAATTTCCCAGAATTGTTGGTTGCCTTGAAAAATTATATTTTTAATTTTACGAAATACTACTTTGCAGGTATCGTGATTACATGAATACAAGGGAAAAGAAGAAAACTTTTCTCCTAAGGTCCGGTGGTTTCTTAAGTTCAAATCTTCTGTGGAACAAAGCACGCCATCGTATGCCTATTTTGAGTATTGTATTAGGAACCAGAACATCTGCGTCTACAATGTACCCATGTGTACGTCTGGACCATGCTCGTACATGGGATTGCATGGTTGTTATTGCATGTGTCTCGTAGCAAGCTTATCGACGTATTCCATGAAGGGATCATTACACTTGGAATCACAGAATAGATAACGGGGTATCAATACGGAATTTGATTAAATTTGATGCGTGCAGTTTTTTATGGACGAAAACGATTTTAAAAGTTTGATCTTACTCATAGGTTCAAAACAAGTACGCATTTAGAATTAGAGGAGATTGTTCTTCCTCATCGTCCCCCTGCACTTCGGAACTTGGGAATGCTTATCCCGGGAATTCATTCACTCGTTAGTGACCAATTTCTGATAGCGTTTCACATGCGCACCGTAATCTTGACAAGCGTCATTTTTCGATAAGAAGCTTCATGTTAACACCATGTAGCAGCGGTTCTGTATGTTAATACTGATTTAAAAAAAAAAAACTTTTTTTGAGGGACGAGATATTGGCGACACCCTGATGAAAAGCAATAGCAATATTGAAAGCAATAATCTAGACCTGAAGGAAAATTATGAAAACTGAGAAGCATCACTTACAAATTTATACAGGTACAGGTTTTCAATCCATCCTGAGATCCTCGTTCGAGAAATTTCGTAAAACTCATTTTTTGCTTAATTCACTTGCATGCGATACTGTGCCGCGCTGAATTACAAGAACCGTGATATGTTTTTAATGAAACACATCAATGAATTCTGAGGGTTCCAGGAAACCAAGTATCCAATACGCATGATTGATGAAGACCAGATATCAGATTACAGCTATTTGGAATCCCTGTGGTTCCGCGCTCCCTACAAACTAACCGAAAGGCGACTCGGGATGACAATGTATCAATATTTCGAACTTACAACAAACCCCCGACGCGTGCTGAGAAAAGCAGGAAGGAGAAAAGCGGTCTTGCAACTTTTACCCATCCCTCATCCTGCCGAAAACGCGATGCCCATTTCCACCCATTAAACATCAGGCTTTTGCTAAAATGTATGTTGCGAAGATTTACGTTCCTGAATCAAGCATAGCTCTCTAGTCCATCATTTGACGCAATCACTTGATCATTAGTGTGAGGTTGAAATGACTCCGTCATAAATATGTTTTTCGCTGTTACTTCAATCATTTTTCAATCATTCAATCATTTTTTTGAATACTTCTCTTAAATTCGCATTCGCACTAAATCAAACTTCGAAAACAACAGGCAAATACACTTGAAGGCACCAGAGAGAATAGTCTGTTTAGTCATTGCATGGAGATGTGATATTCACAGGAAAAATGCTAAACGAAGAGACCAAAGAGAAAGAAATTTGCCTAAGTGAAGTAATAAGAAGCAGATTATGGTTTTGAACAAAACAATTATATTTAATAACAGTCGCAAATGCCTGGATGTGAGACAAATCCTATTGTCCTATCCTATCATAACAGGTCCGTGATGAGGACAGCGATGACGACATCTTTGATGAAAAAGGAAAGCAGCTCGATGCGAATGGGATGGAATATGAAGTTCTTCAGGAGTAGAAGGTGATGACAGAGGTCTGATTTCCTCTAACAATGAGGAATGGAGGCATGCCGGGTTCAATTCCCAGCTGTTCCTTGGCTTCTTTCGTCCTCTCATGCCTTCCGTTGTCCGTCTCCCACATTCCCCTCCGTAACAATATCAACATCTTCCCGTACGAGGACCTATTACTAGTGTTTCCCGGCCTGCGCACAGGGTGTCCACTTCCTATGGGAGTCGTAGCAGCGTGGCCAAAAACTAGGGTGTTTACCCTATACCTTATAAACGAGGTAATTCATATAAGATCCTTTTTTCTAGAGGCTATATCTGTGCGCCCAATAGAGAATGCATATCAAACATATTCATTTTTAGAAGGCTGTTGGACGAGGTCTCTCTAATGAGGCTTTTTTTTTCCACAAAAAAAAATTTCTGACATGGAAGAAGTTACAAGCATTTTTTAAAATTGAAGTTCGAACCCATTTTAAAAGTGTCCTCAAAACCGGTCCTCAAATACAATAAAGTAATGCTGGGTTGATTCCAAACCCAGAATTACGTATTTAATAAACCTTTCCTCATTAAACTTTCAAGGCACAAAAAGCCGACTAGAATCAATTGTTGTAGAAATAGAACACAATAATTGTCTCTGCAACTTGCTGCCTGATGTTTTTCTTATTCTGCCCGAAGTGGAAATCACCCTTGTCTCGGTCTTTCAAGATTTGAGGAAGTTGATTGGAGGCTTTTTTTGTAGTTCCGATCTGGCGATGAAGCGGGATTAGCATTCGCCTTTGTGATGCCATATCCGCACGGATCAGAGAAGCCAATTTCCTTGCGCTCTAAAATACAGGGTGTTTATAAATTATTTGTCCCACTTTAAAATGTATTAAGTTTCGCTGTACACATGATGGACGCGTAATTGACTTTTTTTTACATACTAAGCATACATTTCTATGCCGCTACATACTCGCCATATTTTGTGATATATCATTCAATCCAATTTCCCAAAAGCTTAAGAACATTTCCTAGCTGTCCATGGGCGATTTCAGGAATTGCATTCATGATCTTGGTCAAACGTAATTTCTCAGAATGTTGTGGTGATGAGTGAAAGTCACTTGGTTTCATTAAAAAAATAGACTAATGGGAACAAGTCAGGTGAACGAGGGGGTCAAGCAATTGGTTCACCTCCACCAAACCACTTGGCTGGGAAAACTTCATCCAGGAACTCTCCCACATTGGGACTAATTCCTTGGCCACCTTGTTCATCGAACCAGTGTCTCACTGGACTACGTTTGGGCCATGCTAAATGTGTTATTTTCCAATGAGAACGACATTCACATTAAGAAATTTTATCCAGGATCGCAAATGCAATTAATGAAATTACCCTGCAACAACTGGAAAATGTTTTTTAAACTTTTGGAAAAAATCGGATTGAATGATATATCACGAAATATTGTGGTCACTTAAGACGCATAGAAATGTATAATTAGTATTTTAAAAAGCATTAATATGTATGCAAACATATTACTTTGACAGTTTTATTCGATCATACGTACATAAAAAGTTACTGAATTCGAAGTTTCACGAACTTTATAAGCACCCTGTATTTTAAAATAGACTTTCGCACACCCAATTATTTTCTTGGCCGCTCAGAACTTGCATGGCGGCCGAGCTTATACAGGCCATTTTCCACCAACGACAATCTTTAAAGCGCTTCACGTGTTTTGTGCCTTGCATGCAGTGCAATATTTCGTCAAGAATTGCTGTACGAACTAGCCGAACGAACCATATAGCAGTGCTTTTTGAGAGAGAGTCGAGCCATTTCGTTGGGAACGTTTAATAAGGATGTCCGTCAAGTATTTGATCACTTCAGTATTTCGTGGGATCAGCTGGGCAAAAAAAACTTCCTTAAAGACTTAAAAAAGAGGTTCTGAATTCAGAAAAATCCACGTCACTTTCTTCAGATGAAACTATTTTCAGCTAAAATTGGCTTATTTGAGAAATCTCGTCCGGTACTTCTAAGAAGGTATTATTTCCAAAGTTCCCTCCACTGGTGGCAAATATACATGCATCCTAATGATCACCTTGTAAGTTTTTCAGGAGTCATATTAAGCAATGTGACTTCATACAGAGATCAAGCGAATGGTAAGAAAAGGCAGTTTCGACGAAGGCCAACAGTCTAGTGTGTATTGCAAATGCAATAATATGCTATTGTTCCGCAGTGAGAAATTAAAATTAATTATGAAGAATTTTAAATGAAATTCGCAATATAAATACTTCAATGACGATAGGAAAACCGCATCAGCAAAATCACACTAACTACAATAAATACATAATTCAACTAAGGGGTTCAACAGAATGAATCATAAAAGCTAGTCGCGAAGATAGTGCAATATGTGAAGCTTTTCAGCACACCTTCCGCTCCTAAAGGATATTATTCAAAAAAGGTTGTTCCCTCGACGAAGTCGCTACCATACAATAATTATGATTCACGTGATGTAAAACCGATCCCTCTAATTTTAGACAATAAGTCCATCGAGCAACTAAATGTTGCCAGCGCACGAATCGGCCAGTGGCCTCGACACACGATCGAGTAGCGAGGAAACTTGACACGTGGGTTCTTGTTCCCAGGATGGGTTGAGGGATCACGGGGTATCTGCTGTAAAGCTTTCATTTTTCGGAGATTTCCTGAATCCCTTACCACCAAGGTTACATCTGACCAACGTTCTAACTTCTTTTGAGACAAACCCCTCTACCATGAACCCTACGATCTATGCAATGAATATACTTACATGACAATCAGAGAAGCCTCAATAGAATGATGAAGTACAAGTTCTCTCAGTCTCATATGGCGATTGCTCTTGTCGCGCTTTGCCACTAGTTCTGCATTCGTGATATAAGTTCCTGTTATGCATCAAAATAAACAGCGAAATCCATCAGAGGACAAAACGGCAAAAGTTATTTTGTGCTATTTGAATTTTTTTGGTGCAAGTACCTAGTTCTCTGGTTTCGTTGACCTGCTGTTTGAATGGTTCAATGAGGGCATCGAATTCCTGGTGAGTTTCTGGTGTCGCCTTCTTCTGGATATCAGCAACGACGACCACGTCACTGTAGTCGATCCGAAACTTGCTTAATAGCGCCGCCAAACTGTAATCATAGACGCGGAGGGATGCAGAGGAGAACTGGGCTCTCTGGGTCAAGATGTAAGGAAGGAGGATAGTGAGTCCACCGTCGTCGTACAGCCACCACACATCGATTCGGCCTCCTTTCTGCTTCTGCTGGAACCGAGTCAAGTTTTCCACGACCGTCTTCGGCAAGGGGATCCCGTTCGGTCCACAATACATCCGCGACAACCACTGCTTCTTCTGCTTCATTTTCTCCCCCTTTCCCCCCTTCTTCTTTCCCGTTTCATCACCTAAGTGGTTCGTTTGAGGCACCTGGGGTACGGACGATGAGCTCGCTTCTGCTTCAGTCTTCCCTGCACACAATAGAACATATTCTCAAGAGGCGTCTCCTAATTTGAGACATGCTTGATGGATAGCAGCGCTCATTGTTCTCATTGTTAATTCGATATCCTAAGGCTAAGCTCGAGTAAAGTAACAAGGAGCATTAGGAGTGTTATAGGGTGAAGGACCATGGAGCAGGAGGCGTTCGTGGAACTTCATTTTAACGAAAGTTGGCATAAATATATAGGCTTGGAGAGTTTCCATCAGGCTTAGGATTCAGGAAGTTCTGCTTCCACTTATCCCCTCCCATACGAGGAAATCTGCCCCAAATTTGAATATTTTTGCACTTTCTATGTCCATCAGTTTTAAATCGTTATTCGATGTAAAAAAAAAATATATATATATACAGGGTGTGCAATCAATCAGGGTGTGCTCTATCAATTTTGTTGAAATAGGCGGAATTTCAAACAAATGGCTCAATGACTTGAATAAACATGTATTTCCATACAAAATACAAGTATTATAACAGATCGAAATAAAAATACACTGCAATAATCTTTAATCAGTACCTTCCACGTGCGCTGCATCAGTATCTTTGCAAATCTCAAATCGGTCTGCTGCATTGAGGAACACATTTGCGAGCAGTTCGGGGTTTATTTTCTGAACGGGCTGCCTAATGCGATCTCGCAGATATGGTAAATCTAGAATTTTTCTGCGATAAACCTCTGATTTAATGAAACCCCAGGCAAAGAAATCCAATTGGGTCAAACTCGGAGATCGCGGTGCCAAAGGCCTGTTTTCCCCACGTCCAATGCAACGATTTGGAAAACGCCTGTTCAGGTATGTCTGAACAATTCTGGCATAATTGTCATGGTGCCCCATCCTGCTGAAAGACTAGACTCGAGAATACCATCGGCAGGAAGTGGAAGAAGGAGGTTGACATGACGATGCGCAGCCAACAGCCCCTCTCATCTCAGTTATAAAAGTTTTACGGTTTAGCAGACGCCTTTCAGGAGAAACGGCACGATCTGGAAGAGACTGACACGAATTGAAATTCCTGTTGATGCCTTTTCCTCTTGAAAAAAAAATAAATCGAAATGCAAGAATTGACAGAAGTGTATTATTCCTATTTACCGAGCTCTCTGAGTCCTTCATCGCTGTAGGCGAGATGAAGGGACATAGAACATGAGAAATTTAAGTTAGCAGCGACCTGATATGAACCGTATATGTGTAGCGTTTAAGAGAGTGTTTCTTTTTCTTTAGGAATTCTATTAGAATATTGCCATATAGCTTGACACCAGGCTACATCTCAGCACAAAGCTCTGTACTTCCCGGGAAATCTGGAATCCAGTTGGACAATCAATCTATTTCCACTCATGCCACATTGCCAGTGAAGACAAAACTATTCGTACGAAACATTCCCAGTTTCTACACCCTCCCGGCGAATCCGTCGTCCATGCTGAACTGCGCCAGGCCCATTTTTAAACTTTTGATACTTTTTAATAGACAAATTTATACCTTAAATCATCAAGTTCAGCGAAAGCACAAGTTTTGGTTACATGCGCCAGATCGGTTCAACTGAAACTCATCTGGTTTCGTAAAAGGCGTCCATGGGAATGGGATTATTTCCCTCAAACGGATTACTATTTACGACCACTGTGAGCTCAGAATAGTTTAAGTTGAACTGATCTGGTGCATGTCACCCTTTACCTTAGCTAAGATTAAACAAGGTCCAGGGAGAAAACATATCCTAAAAAGGTCGTTGTGGAAGTGAGGATGTTCCGCAGAAGCAGATATGACAATAGCTGAGAGTGAGAAACGCTCACCCAGAGAAATGTCAGATATCTTGGTCTCGAGGGTTTCCTTTTCCCCGACGGGTACCTTCTCGTCAAGGATCTCACTGTAGTCCAGACCCTCTTGAAGCCTCAGGATCCCCACCGCCGTGTGATTGTCAAATGCATCACTAAATACCCATGGAAATAGCATACTGTATCTCGAAATTCAATCTTGCTTACTACCATTCCACCCTCAGATTCATGTCGTTGCATTGACCTATTCAGTTCATGTGGACAAATAAGGCATTTCGAAAAGTTCGTGGTCACTATGAATTCAGTGTTGGTTCTCTCAAGCTGCTCTCAGTTCATCTCATATTCATCAGAAATGTATGCAGGGGAAACAGAAATGACAGAAAGACTGGGATCACAGAAAAAAGACTGACTGGATAACATTGAAGTATTGGAGCATGTCGGATGGGTTGCAAGAACGCCAGTCAGCCTTGAAACCGAGGAGAATAATATTCGGACGGAGTTTCCCCAACCCAGACAGTTGGAGCAAGGACTTCGCACCCCAGTCAAAACGATCACTCACTGCAATGTCATAGAAACTCTTAATGCCATGACGCTGGAGCCAGGCGTTACCCATCTGGATCAGGGTGGCCCTCTCCGAGTGCTTCATGGGACCCTACAAACAATTCAAGTATGTTAGTTCCTTTCTTAAAATTCGCGTGATACAAGGCCCCTCAAGTTATAACGATAAGGCTGCACCACCAAATGTACACTGTATTGGTTCAACCCCAAATTTAGTTACATTTATTGTATTCGTGCACGTACGCCTGCCAATACATATTAATATTTATATCATTCTCGTGACTTGGCACTAGTGATATATATTCCGTAGATACACGCATAAGTAGGGAAGAGACTTATCAAATATAGGAATCCAGACCGGGAATCAGTCAAATTCACAGTGTTTCATTCTATTTACTTCTGATGATGCAATATGAGGGAATCCTACAGGGTCATCGAGGCCCTCATGTAATCCCCAAACTTAGCTACTTCTTGATCGCATATTTCGCAAGACCTCATCGATGCTGTGTGAATGTGCGAAGTAACATCCAACATGTATTTGTTTCCTTATTACATTAGTCAATCGGGTTTCGCTAAATAGTCTCGCTTCATGTATCCAATGTAAACAATCCCGACGCCAACATACCTTTGACATTTATCAAGGGTTTATATTCTTTTCCACCTTTGCAAGAAAAGTTATTCCCGAAAAGTAATGAGGGTTATGGGAAAGACTTGAGTTCGTTCTACGTTGAGAAACAAGTAGGTTTCCACCCTTTTTACTGCATTTCCATTTTATATTTGTTCATACTCCTTTCATCGTCCACACAAAACCAGACGCTAAAGCTCAAAATCACTTTCGAGTGTTCCTTTTCGCCACATTCCTTCAATACAGCAATAGTAATAATCCTGATGCGATAATTTTGGAATTATGAACTTCACATAATGTACAGAGCTCGTCATAGAGAATCCCTTATATACTGTACCTCTTTTGCTTAATATCAATTCACATGAAACTTTTTCTTGTAGGACCTGACCCCCCTCATCCTTTTCTGTTGACCAATTATAGCAGATTTTTTTGTAATTTTTAACTTGGTACTAAGTGCATTGGACCGCATTGAAATTAGTCCTGCTTCTCTATAAATCTCTCCCTATCGATCGGCGACCAACTGGCACTGACCTTGGCAACATGACCGACGATGAGAAGGGAATTGGCTTTGGTGAGGAGATATGCGAAGTCCAGGAGGGAAGGCCTGGAACTGGGTGGACCAGAAAGGATGAGCAACTGCGGTCTGTAGTTCTTCACGTGTTCGGCCGTCTTGTTGAGAGCGTGTGAGTTCTTCAGAGCGGTCGAGTACACTTGCGCTTGCGTGCTAGAGCCCCAGTTCGCCTCTGAACGTCGTCAGAGACTCCAATTTGAAGCAATGAAGACGAAGAGGAATAAGTAGGGTGGATAAAGTGTGCATACCGGGTTTGCGGTAGTGGACGAGGAGATAGAAGGTCATAATGATGCCGAAAGTAGCGAGGGCCACTTCCCACTGGATCATGAACATTACCACCACGGAAATTAACGTCCCCAACAGGCTCAGCCAGGAATTGTAGAAATGAAAATGAGATGCAGGTTTTTAATCACCATCACCGCAGCAACTTTTATTAAAATTATATTATTGCTGTTCGAATTTCGCGGGTCTTGGCTGAGGGTATTATTCATGTATTCTGAAAATACTCAAAGGCAAAAGCTAGCTCAAGGAAGTGTAATAGTCCCCATTCGGCACAACAACGTTGTGTCGGTATTGTTAAAAGCTGAAATGTTGAGACATGGTCGAGACATCCAAATTTAAATAGGTTCGAGCAATCGGCGCAAGATGGCACATAAGCGCCGATTTAGCGATTCTCACCCTGGTACCATTCGAATAATGAGTCCCCTTTATTTTTCACACATTACCCGATCTTTCCCCACGTGCAACTCATGGGAAGGCTTTGGAATTCCTAGATAGACCCGTTTAAAGAGGTAACCCAGCTGAAGGGGGGTAGACTCCAAGTATTAATACTACTGGCCAGGGGTTCCAAGAAGAAATATTACATATTCCAAAGTCACTACAAGGAATCCATATTTCCTAAATGAATCCAGAATTTTGTATCTATTTCGTGAGGGACTATGGGCACAAATGCTTCCTTCTACCTAAGGATTTAATTTTTTTTCCCATGGCTCATCAACTAAGATAAGCCTTACCTAGTTCATAATGGAGCATAGATGCATCAAAGAGATACTGAGGCACAACGTACTACACCGGTTAGTATGCACAAAATATTAAAAAAAAGTTTTATACGTGTAAAGTTTATAATTATGGTAGTAACCAGGAAAAGTCAAGGAACGTGACACGCTTGGGAACGAGACGAAAAGTTCATTTAATAATGAACATAATTAGTTCCGACGAATGGATTTGACAAAGAAGTACTTTATCGGTAACAGAGCCAGCATCAGTTTTGCCTTGCTTCAGTCCCTCAATAATATGATTCTTCAGTGAATCCTTCAGAGCGAACTCGCGAGCAGGCAACGTACAATTGCCCATTCTCGAATACTGGCTTCGGAAGTAGTAGTCCGACTCGATCGAATGTCTCTTCGTGAGACTTGATTTTAGTTATACAGTAGTCAAGCTCGATATGAAATCCATGTCGACAAAGATCGAACGGTATGCTGACGTCGGATGACGTGTCCAATGAAACTCTTGGCAACAAATGGACGCTGCCACGAAGAGTTTTAGAGAACACCTCAACTTGTAAGACACTGGCGTTCATGTCTCTCAGGATCATATTCGTGCCGTTGCAAAGGCCATTCCGTGATCAAGAGATTCTGCAGAAGAATTACCATAGCTCCAATTTTAAGGCCTAGGCTCTAAGGACGTGCTGAGGGAGACATGGAGGATTGAAGGTATAGAGGAGTTCAATCGGAAAGCTGACCTACTGATCGGTCTCATCACTACCATGATCGCTCTTCACAGTGCCAACACTTCGATGAGTCCACGTTTCGCCTTCCAATCAAGACGACATGCCCTCGTTGACCAAACGGAAGAGTTCGTTCTTGGGAAACAGAATGACGCACTTTGCCACTATACAATCGTCTGTAAATGCACGGAGAGCTTAGATAGGCCGCGCTGTTCTTGCGGAAACGTTCTGCTGCCCACATAGAACATCCAATGAACAACGCGAATTTCGTTCGAAACAACACACATGTTTCCCGTCAAACGAATCGTTCGGAACAATGGCCATAACGGGCTCATTTGATGCAAGTCTCGATGATTTGACCGCGAGACGCTTGGCGGACGACTGGTAATGATTACAGAAAGTCACCACCCAATAAAACCGGAACTTTGCCACAGTATGAACGATCATCGTCCATCAAGTCTCACAACGCTCGATCGATCCATGGCAGCGCTTCAGGGGGGTCATCGGTGCCTTGTCCCAAATGAAGCTTGATATTTGCGCAATAATCGACACATTTTATGCGGGAGCAGATCCAGTGACAAGGAGGAAAATGCCTTTGCGCTGTTGTACTGCCAGATAAAGTCTCAAAAGTTGCGAGAGTTTGCATCTTCCCCCATCAACAGAGTTACAGACTCTGGCGGATACGGCTTACCATTACAACAACTGTTGCGAAGTATGGTCTTTCTCCGCTTCGAAATGAGCAGCCTGACACTTCTCAACGAAGCATTCACATTCATAGGGCCGAGATCGAGCGGAACAGCTGGAATGCCGTTGGGCGCCCCTGCCCACGCAGCTCCAGTATGAATCGCTGGTTCAATGCGTACACATGCGCACTGTTAACAGCCTCACGTTCCTCTGCAGTTAAGGTACTAAGGGAAGATGAAAATCGACCCCCCTAGAATCAAATTCTGGCTTATAATTATTGTAGAGGACCCCAAGGGAGGACCTTGAAGCCACTTTTTGGCACTCTCAGGTCAAGCACCTGACCGTGGCGAATGGTCAAAGGTCACGATTTCCATGCCTCTCTTTGAAAATCTGCATCTCCCCAACCCTTGGTCGCAGAAACGTCAATTTTGCGCCAATTTCCTCGCCACAGAACATGCTAAATTACGAGCCAAAAATTTTGCTCATCTATCTGCTTCTCGAGACGCCATGGCGCCTTTTGTGAAAATTCGCGTTTCGCGAATTCACTTCTTCCCTCGCTCATTTCCCGTAGAAACATTGCACCGGAAAAAGCATACTAGTTTTTGGAGACCATCCTCGTCCGTCTTCGTGTCAAAGGGCACAATGATTCATCGATCCGTTTTCCCAGGAAGTTCGATGATATACCTCAAAATCCCTCTATTTTTCCATAATACCCCAGGTTCATGGTCATTTCTCGAGAACGAGAGCGAATCTAAAAAAATCAACACTCAAATCTGTGGGGAAGTCTCTCGAGAAGCTTCAGAATCAAGCGAATCCGTTCATCCGCCTCAGATCCTTTACGATTTTACTGAACCCAAGTTTGAAATTTTACGGCAAGTCACAAATTTAGAGCCATTTTTCTCCATTTATTAGGAATTGATAGTATACGCATTCATTTTATTTTAAGGAGGAGCATTTCAGGATTCCAATGGTTCCGAAATTCTTTATTAATTCCACTGGATGTGCAAGTGGGAAAATATTTATTAAATTCATTCATTCAATTTCCCCTTCATAATGCGCGAGCGCAGGCTGTTACCTCATTGGTTCTCCCCGTTGCATTGCGTACTCACGCACTTCGCTCCCTCTCTTCTCGTGCCTCCCTCCTGCCTAATCCCCTCAAACGAGGGGATGTGGAGCCAGCCACACTCTGCCGTTTGCCGGACTTGCTGGCGCTCGTATTCCTTCCCTTTCCCTGTGTATCCGTTCCCCTTCCTTTCCCACGCTCAAGTTGGATTGAGAACACTCTATAATGCAGAGTCCAAGTTCCGCGCAGGAGCAGACGACTTCAGCGGTACCTGATTGGCCGTGGACGGAGTGCCTTTGAATTCAAGAAACAATGCCACATGTTCCTGTACTCAACAATGGGCCTTGTGCGGCTGCCACTTTCCCCTTCTTTTCCCACGCTCAAGTTGGATTGGGAACACTATAATACGGAGTCCAAGTTCCGTGCAGGAGCAGACGACTTCAGCGCTACCTAATTGGCCGTGGACGGAATGCCTTTGAATTCAAGAAACAATGCCACATGTTCCTGTACTCAACAATGGGCCTTGTGTGGCTGCCTCGCTTCTCCCTCCTTCATCTCGAAAACGTTTCAGTTTACGAAAAATTCTGCCCGAACAAGACTAGAGACTAAAGTGGGCGATCTTCAGAATTGCAAGTTCATTTCACTATAAATCTGTTGTAGAAAGAGGATGGCTCCATCTCGAACTCAACCGAGCGAATTTGTAGCTCGACAACTATGTGTTGCCCGACGGAAAGAATCGAATCTTTTCAATTTCTGTTTCTTTGTGCTGTAATTCGACGTCGGAGGTTGTTTACTTGGTTTCAGAAAAGTAGGCACCAACATCATCAACAGTTGCAACCCGACACGCGAGTCGTGCCCGACGGAAAAGCATTGCATCTCCTGAATTCCTTATTCATTCTTGTGTCATTCGACGTCGGATCTCATGATATCTGTGTTCATAATGCTGCTGTTCGACATTGGTAACAAATTCACTTTGTTCCAGAAAATTCGGCACCAATTTAATTGGCGGATCGCAGTTGCAACCTGACACGCAGAAATTCGTTAACTTGACGTGTTCGCGCCTTTCATATCAATCTTCGTCCTTCCGTTTTCAGGAATATTGCAGTGGCGAGACACGTGCCGGGCGTTTTCTTGACAGGGTCACTTCACTAATGTGAGTAGCTACATGTGACTGGCGTGACATTCACCGCCTATTTTTGTGCCTTTCTCACCTTGCTCCCAGGTCGTTTGCTCTTAGCTTTCTGTGTCCCTGGGCGAGAAGGGGATGGAGAAGTAGAGAAATACCATCATGAGCAGGGATTTGGAGGAGCTTCAGACCCCTTTTACAACCCACCTTTGTTGCGCCATTGGTTCCAACCCCTTACTCCCCACCCCACCACCCCCTCCTTCCCTACGCCACTTGTGGAGCCGGAACATCAGTGTAGGACCGGATTAGTATTATTTCCCCCCTTTTGCAATTTCTTCGCAATTTACCAATTCCTTATTGATATTCTAGTCGTTTTCAGATCACCGCTCTCAAGTCTTCTGAATGACTTGTGGTTTCGAACCTTCGACGTCGAGACTTGTACATGAGTTTATCTTTACAAGCCATGGAGTTGACTTCACTCATGAAGGGGACAAGTGATTTCAATTTCTTGTACCCTTTCTCTTCTAGACCTACACAAGCAACACATGGCGTCCAGGTAACGTTGCTGAAATGTGATTTTGTGACCACAGCGACGTCGACGTTGTTTCGACGTCATAATGGACGTCTGCAACATTTGAAAAATGTCGACTTCAGAAAACGTCGTCATGACGTTGATGAAACGTCACTACCACGCGCTTGGGACGTCAAAGTTTCAGTCGTTACCCTCCATGAATTGTATCCCTATGATGCTTCGAGGAATATTCTGATTATTCTTTGAATCCATATAAATTCGCTCATTTTGAGACATAGTCCATTTTAGCCACAGACTTTTGTGTCCCTTATTTCATCAAGTGCAGGAAGCTCCTCATGAGACACAGTCCCTGATTTCCTGCAAATAGCCAGATTCTGTGATATTCATAAAAGTCATGCCTTGTGTCATGCTAACACAAATTCTCAGGTATACATGTGAATATAGATGAGGAAGTTGAGCTAACGTTTATGCTGACGAATTGGCAACATTGCAAGATATCAAGAGCTTACAGAGCTAGCCTACATCAACAGTCACACTAGTACTACCAGTGAATTTCAATAGTGCCGTAAGTCTTCGTTTTTTATGCTGACATACATATATATTAAGTGGACCAACAATTTTTTAATACTAATTTTTGTCATATATGCATGCAATGTTAGCACAGATAATAAAAAAAAACTGCCATGGAACTCCTTGGTCAAGTTTCCTAACTCTGACTCACCATTAACTGTTCCTTTAAAAGCCTTCAATTAACATGGGGATCCAGACACAGTTATAACATCAATAACAAAATGTTACTAATCCATTTTAAGTCCTGCATTACATTTCAATTTTAGTCTGTCCTTTGAGGCCATTTTATTTCTAGATATACTCAGAAAACCATTTTTATCCACCCATAAACTCAGTTCAGTTGCTACCATGCACAACTTGTCTCTAGTATCTTGGGAAATTAATTGCCCCCAATAACAGACTTGTACACTAAGTAACTGAAGCAATGTCTTATGATTCAATATGTTATCTGGATTACCATATGATATTAGCTGTAGCTGAGGCTGTCCTATCTAAGACATTTAAAATTTTTGAGTGAACATAAGTTTACAGAAGTTGAAGTCCTTATCCAACCTCCACATCCTAGTAAAGATTAAATCTTCCCTGTTAAATTCTCAAAGAGTTAAAATACTTCTTTCTCCTCCCCCCTCCCCCCATTTGTTGGATACAGTCAAAATGAGAGAGGCAGCACACATGCCATTCATTAACTATGGCTTTGGGAAAATAATTAAAGCCAGATTTCAAGAGTATACAAAAAAGAGGCATTAAATGAATAAATATAAGCACTACTCTAAAGATAAGCACTACTCCACTCAAGACTGAACATCTGAAACCATGAAGTAAGTTATTGGCATCCTACAATGCATCAGAGGTCAAGACAGAGGGCAGTTCTCATGTTCCTTGAGCTGGCCCCTCTGTCTCTGCATTTCTGCCACTTGCATACACACAGATTAGAACTGAATATTTTCAACTGAATCAAGATACAAATGCCTAGAGTAGTGTTCAGTGAATTAAGCATAAACCAGGATCACTATCCACTATTGTAACACCTAATTTTTCAATATGGAATGAATTGGCTTGCAACAATTCAGATCAGATTTTCTGCATTGAATACCTTCCAGATATTCCATGAACCCCTAGTTTAGCAATTCGATTTTAAAGAGTTCAAAATGGAATATGATGATAGGGGATACACCACCAAGATTCCTGGAATACTTATCAGCTGCAGTTTTAAAGAGTGAATGTCTCCTTTGGATTTGGGGACTGCTTCTACTATTTGTTGCAGCTCTCAACAGATGCAAATGCTTGCCTCAGATTCTGAGAAGTCTCTGTCACAATGGCACAGGTCTCATGCTATGAGACAGTATGCTCAGTTAGGGAAATGCGTTTAGTGACGCTAATCACCCAAGCAAAATGAAATGAAATGGCACTTATTCAAGATGGACCAGTCTAAAGCAAGTTAGGCTTATATTAGCTTTGCCTGCAAAGAAAACAAAAAATACTAACATTAGGTTCAACTTTTGGCCTAGAAGCAGTCCTAGCAACGGTTGGCTCTAATTTTTCCATTAAAAAACCTGGTTTTTTGCGGCCTAAACTTGGGAAATATTCAACTTTATTTTTCCTGTTAGGCCCTAACCTAACTCCTTTGATACACCCGACAAGATTACCTATGAATGAACAGCAGGACGAGGCCAACAACATAAGTCGCAGAAATCTCTAGAAAAATGAGATTGGCACAAGGTGAGAGAACACAATATCACAATCAAAGCGAGTCAATCGTAGAACGAGACGCCCGAAGCCTACTTTTATCGTACCGCGTCGAGATTGCGTAATTGCGATAAACTGCCAAGAGATGGCAGATGGCAGGCTAACAGTCAATCCCAACCTCATTAGGTCAGCTTCCCATCTCCAGCCCAGTTTACCCGACTAGACGTGGAAGAATACCAAAAATGTTTACTGGGTCCTAGATTAGCAATGCCACCACGCACCCGAAACGATCCTGATCGTGCCAACAGGGGCCAACCACCGAACTGAAAAGTATACTAACTGGGTTAGAACAGATGAAAGAGCAATATTGAACTCAAACTTTTTCAAGACTTTTTTTTGCCATAACTCTGCTTTTTAGTTTTTCTTATTGTCTTGGGTATTTTTCATTTGATGCCCTTATGACTGAGTCAGACTGAAGTTTCTACAGTGTTTCCGGAATGACTTTTCCTAGGACCTTATTGGCGGCTCGAAAAAATAGTACTTCTATCAAGGTTCAAGGTTGTTTAGTGGTATCAAGAGGCAATAACACCCACTGGGATACCAATTGTGATAGGCTTTTCCAGTTCGATGGAAGCAAGAGAACGAGAGGTTATCAACTAAAGTTGCGTAAACCGCAGGTGCGGCTTAGGTCGAGACAGGAATTCTTTACTTGCAGAATGATGAATGCGTGGAATGCTTTAGACGACGAATTAGTGGCTGCCCCTTCTGTGACATTTTAAAGAAGAAACTGGATGCTTTTATGGACAGGCCAAAAGGTGGGGGGGGGGGCAATGTTGACGTTAGGTACTAGACAGTAAGCAATTAGGGTACGCTAAAAAAAATATATATATATATATATATATATAAAATCTCCTTTAGTTTAGGAGCAATAGCAATTTAAATAGAGGGAGTGACTTTTCAGACACCCTGAAAATGTACCGGTAAGGTTACAGAAGTGTGTGGACAATGCTGGAGACTACGTTGAATTTTAACTTTTTAATAAAGCTTTTCAATTTTGTTATAAACGGTAAAAAAAATAATCTTCAATTCAGTTAAAGAAAATTTTAAATATCTCCTTTGGTTTTGGAGCAATGAAGATAACAACAATGTTAAAATAGGGAGTGACTTTTCAGACACCCTGTATATATGTCGGAGGTCGTGTCCCGGGCTCTTCCAGAGCCCGGGACGCGACCGTCCTCCGACCGTTCGCTGTTTGTTTGAGCGCCTTCTTCAGATCAGATGTTGTAATCTGGTGGTCACTCATTTCGGGAGTATCTGTTCCTCTGACGTCGGAGCCATGTGGCATCGACGTTGTGGTTCACCGGGCACTCCATGATGTCCGACCAGAATTCTTCCACTTCTGCCTTGCCAGGAATCTTCTTCACTTCTATGGGTTTCGTTCCCAGTTCCCTGTAAAATAGCTTCTGGTTGTTCGTGAGGCGCTCGTTATGCCGGAAGTAATTGACCCTTTTCGTGTACCGCCTTATCCTGAGGCCCCAAGCTTGGATCTTCATCTTCACGTTCTCTATGGCGGTCGGGAAGTCGGAATTGGAGGTGATCTTGTACTTGGGGCACAGATGCTTGTAGGTCAACTTCACTTTCCGGGACGTGTGGGAAACACTTGATCTCTTGAAGGGTGCTAAGGTGAATTGTCATTTTGGAGGCGCCTCTTCCAAGGTGGATATCGGGGTCGGCTTTTCTGGTCCTTGCCATTTCTGATGGATGGTAATGGCAGCTGCGAAGGCACGGTGGTTCAGCTCAGTCAGATCGCTGTCTGCAAGGTCGCAGGAGCTGAAGCTTTCTGTTACTTCTGTTGTGGCAGCCACTGTCTTCTTCCTTTGTGATTATTCCCAGGTGCTGGGAGCGAAGCCGACAACAAGAGACACCTGGACGCATTATAGTAGATAGAAAATTCGTGCTGATCAAGACAGACAAACGGTCAGTATGAGGCCAAACTATTGCAGGAAAAGGAAAAGAGGTTTAAAAAGCGAATAGACAGCTAAGGAGGCCTAATGGGCTGGCAAGTCGTAGGAGTCTCGTCAGGGGCACGATCTTACCAAAACAACTTGCAGTGTAGCAAAACCCTTTTCGACATCCCCACACCAGGGAATAATCACAAAGGAAGAAGACAGTGGCTGCCACAACAGAAGTAACAGAAAGCTTCCATAGCTAAGTCCGTCCTACATGCACCGCTCCTGCACAGTCCATTAGCTGGACAAGGTTCACACCTTTGATTCCTAGAGGAACCAAGTGCGGAGCGTTCTGTGCATGTGGACATGACGATGCCCAAGTCACCATCTGCAGGACCACTGTTTGGCAGGAAGAGGTTTCCGCTGGTGTGGAGATTCGTGCCCGAAGGGTTCTACTACTTCCATAGGCTGTCAGTCAAAGAGAGATTGGAAAAAGAAAGAGGAGCCAATAGACTGGGATCATTAACCGGGATACGTAATAAATTTGCTGCAATCCGAGCCCAAGTATGCATCAGAGGGAGCCAACTCTGAACCGGAAATATAACTATTCCCTGTGGATAAAGACCTAGAAATGCGACAGGAAGAAAAGGAGATAAAAGGTAGAAGAGGATAGCTATTGTAGAGAAGAGGAATTCGGCCCTTGGCCCACAGCCTGTGGTCTGTCCTAGGCCTATGGGCGGGAAGGCTTCATTCCTTTCATAGGCTTCAAAGAAATTGGTGTTTCATTGTAGATCTTGTCAACTGTGGCCACATTCTAGGGCTAATTGGATCATGGCTAATCAAGCAAAAGAAAAAGCTCTACTAAATACCCAGAATGAACTAAGTTGAGACAGGAAAGTACCACTGCCATACCTTTCACAAATCCATTTATTATAAAATAGACTGAAAAGTCCAAGAGTGGACCCTGATTTTGGGCCATAGAATACAGAACTCAGATGCCTGCTTGCCATAATGTGAATAAAGAACACCACATCATTTGAACTATGCTTCCTGGTCTTTTTTATTCAAATAAATGAGAATAAAGGTGAAAGGAAAGAACTGAAGGAATGAAACAAATTGAAGAGGAAAAGGTAAAAAATAAAATGTAGCCAAAGTAAATCACTTGGGAGAGGATTCCTCTTCTTGTCTCACTTCTTCAGTCAAGGTCATGAGTTGGTCTTCCCTGTCTTTGGAGTGTTGTGATTCACTGGGAAGAAGGGGATTGATAGCTTTTCCAACCTCCTTCACGGCCATTATGTATTTTGTTAGCTGATCCTGATAAAATCAACCATTGAATTGAGCCAAGATCAAGTTTCTATCCTGAATTAATATTGAAAACAGAGAATTTGAGCTCACTTCAGCCTCATGCAGTCGTCTTCTGATGTCCCGGTTCTCCTCCAGCAGGGACTTTCTCTCTGACTCCACATGCCCTGCTTCCTTCTTCACACTTTCTGAAATCAGCCAAAACTGCCCTTACAAGCTGCATTCTACATCATCATTCCGCCATGGTGAGTGAAATCAGGCAGGCCAACCGAGTTGTTGCTGTAGGTCCTGTACACGAGCCACAGCTGCAATTTGGGCTGCTTCTGTCCTGGTCAAGGTTGCCTGAAGCTTCTCCACATCTACCACCATCCCTCCATACATCACCTTGAACTCATCTGTCCATTACAACATGGAATCAAAATCTGGGAACTACAGCTAGATGAAATGGATACAGGAAGCAAGCAAGGTACCTTGGTCCTTTTTTTCACTCTCTTCTTCCAGAGGTTGAGCAAGGATATCCAAAAGGGAGGTGTCGTCTGTAGAATGAATTTCATTGATCCATCACAAAACTCTGGCAAAATGGAACAAATGGAAGTTAAAGAATATTAATCCTTACCCAGTTCTTGGTTGTCTCCAGTATCCTCTTCATCAGTGAGTTCTCGATAATACACTTTCCCTCCAGAGGCCACACAAGACACCAATTTTCTGGCCTGCAATACAATGCTACCTTGTTCAGCATTCAAGAATAATGACTTTGATGGCAAAGAGAGCAATAAGGAAGAGATGACAACCTGAGCACGAGAGAGATCCATGCCAGCCAGAAGGAGGATTTCCTCCAGGTCCTTTTCATGAATGTAATCACAATGATTGACGTCAAAGTAGACAAAAGCCAAGAGGAGTTTTGGCCTCACTGTCAACATCTTCCTGTCCTTGTGAGTCCCATTCCCCTCTTTCTCTTTCACTTGTTTCTCCTTGTCTATTTCTTTCTCCTCTCCATTCTGTTTTTTCTCTTTGTCCATCAGTTTCTGCAAAAACATAGAGATTAGCTCTTTACTGAATGACAAATGGAGGCCTTGGAGAAAAACATTCAAAATTTTTTTAAATTTCTCCCAAAGGCAATGAAAGAATATATTTTACATCAAACCGCCAAAGCCCCAAGATAAAGATACATGGCATAATATGGAATAACATTTCTTTTTAGACATAATATTTTAAAAAAGTATGAAATTGCAATGGAAAAGGGTAAAAGATTTTTATTCAGCTAAGGTACTGACCAAACATTTTCAAAATCCTCCCAGTTGGTATGAAGCATACATTTAAAAATATTTATGTTCTTCCCAATTAGAAATATGAGTATTTCTAGAATTCCCCTTTGCCACAGTGAGTCTTCAGCCATTATCTATAAATATTAATCAAATGTGTAATCAATCAAGAATACAGTGCAGCACAGGGTTAAAATATTCCCTGGAGGAAAGCTAGAGGAACTACTAGTCTTGAAAACCATTGATCACCTGGTGAAAAAATTAAATTGACAAGATGGCATAAAGCATTGTTGAGAAAGGACATACCTTCAGTAATACCCTATAGATGATGCATGCAAAGTCCCGGATAAGCATTTCATTGAAGAGCTCTACAAATAGAGACACCTCAAAGGAATGTTCCTGTAATAGAAACAAGGTAAATTATATCTGGTTAAGACTTGTAATACATCACAATCAAGACTGAAAAGGACAATTAGCAGTTCTGTTACTCTTAACCAGGGTTATTGGAAGTACAATGGACAATGATATAATACATACAGTATAAAGCATTAAAAGGGATGCCTTAGTGTAGGAAGAAATAAGGTGACAAAAAAATGTGTGACAGAATGATAACATGATATAGCAACAGAAACTGAGACACTATTGAAGAAAACAAAATTGAAGAATAGTTTACTTTTTTTAGAAAGCTTAACTCATGGGTTAATAATGTTTTGGGCCCCTGGAGCAACCAATTGGCATTTCAGCTTTTCTCCACCCTTCCTAATCTCGTCTCACTGCTGTGAGCACTAACAGGAACCCCTCATTATGGCCTATGACCTGTTTTTTGGTCATTTTGCTTCATGATTAGTCCCATTAGTTACATAAGAGAAAACTATGAACTTTTCTTATCAGGAAGCAAGCTAGCAACAAGGAATAGTCCCATTCAACAGAACATAACAATTGAAAGTGAGTTTTCTGTGACTCTCAAGATAACTCTACTTCACCATACAAGAGCTGAGCAGCCTTAACTTAGCCCTGTACCAGACACTGCCTAAACATCTGACTGCTGAGATATAATGACCTTGCTTCTCAACCTATCAAACTCTTTTGACATGATGAAACCTTTGTGCAAGTTACTAATGCCAGAAAAATTGCCAGTACCTCATTAGCATCATTGATTGGAGGTCAGAACTCAAATGTGAATAGGAACAGTAACTATGCAGAACTACAGATGTCATGATGACTGTTTTGAAAAGATCAATGCATTGATTGGAACTATCAAAGAGGCATTGATGAATAATGAGGGAAATTATTTTACTACCCTCAATTGCTGTGACAGGGGTGCTTCCTTAATCTCTTGTGGTGATAAGGAGGCAACTGCCTTCAATTGTCAATTTTTGCAATCAGGGGAGTGGGGTACTGAGCAAAGGGAGGACTGAGGCCATCCCAATAGCAGATGAAATCATCAATGCCTCCAACTATTGATAGAGACATCAATACAGTGACATTGTAACAAGTTCATAAAGATAGTAAGTCTTAACAAGGAACTTGATGCAAAAAAAAAAATTCATCCAAGAAGAAAGTGACAAATGATCACAGTAAATAGACTCTCAATATTGTATTACACCAATACCCCATTTTGCATAGATTCAATTTGAGTTGATTTGAAGTTGCGTCATTTCAGTTTGAGTCGGTGTATTGGTGTATAATAATACACCAATACCTCGTTTTGCGTCGGGGTTAAGTTATTGGAAAACATGACTCAAACTGAAATGATGCAACTTTGAATCAACTCAAATCGAATTGATCGGCAAAATGGGGTATTGGTGTACTCTTTTTAGCAAAAAAACTCCCTGTGCCTGCTTGAGCTGGTTTATTCCTTTCCTTTCCCTTGATAGCTCAGCATTCTATTCACAGTTTGCAAAAGCATAAGGGACCTATTTAATTTTTTTGAAAAATTTCTTCCAATCCATCCATCTCACCAAGAGATGCTCAAAAATTACATTTTTGGAGGTATCAGGAATGTGCATGCTTGTATTTTGACAGTCAAAAGTATACTAGGATGGTTTCATTAAGTCAGACAGGTCCATAGTTTTCATGTCAGGTCATAGTCTTTGACTTTTCAAATATATATATGTGGTCCTCCCATCCAAGTGATGAAATATGGTAGCTCATTCACCTCTTATCTACGGTGGTTATGGAGAAAAAAATTATCAAGTGAAGGGCTCTAAAATGGGTGACTTTCCAATTCACTGCTTTCCCCCCACTTTTGGTGTATTGTATCTCCTAGACATACATAGGTTGCTAAAAAAGAATGTATTGCTTACTTGAAAGTACATACTATATAGACATATGGAAGGATACCCCATTTTTATTTTATAAACATATTTTTTTATTTTCAAAATCATCGAAACTGCAGAATTCGTCTGCTTTGGAGATTTTTTCAATAGTTAAACGTGAATCCTATCTTGAATCAAATATATATTCCAAAATTACATTTATTTATCTCTTGGTGTCATTTGCCATTTTTATCATTCATACCTAGTTTGATATTAATTGAGAAATTTTATCATTTGCTTAAAAAGTAGGGGGAAAACAATTTTTTTTTTCTCAAAAACCTCACCATTGATGTAAAAAAAAAAATTTTTCATGCTGGTACCAGAAAGCATGGGTTACCACATGGTATAAAAATGTCCTCCTTTTGCCTAACTACATAATTATTGATAGTTAAACATGCAAAATTTCCAACTATCTTAAGGAGAAAACGGTCGCACAGTCATTATTAATTTTTACCTGAATGTGTAGAGCATGCCAAATAATAATGTAATGTAGTGATGAATTCAATTATGTGATGTTAACATCCTACACCGATGTAATGATCAAATTGCGTCGCATGTGACAAATGCTTTGAATTGGTTTTCATATAATAGCCTTGTTAATCGATTATATGGATATTACTATTTGTATTAGTGGTCTCTGTATCTAAACTCCCTTAAAATTTACTTCAAAAGGTTCCACTTTAAAAGGTTTCACAATACCAATGAGTTCAAATTTTACTTTAAAATCCTCCAGCTCTGTATTGCATGCCTTTCTGCTCCTCTTCTACAGCTTTTTCTTTGACTTTCTGAAGCTTTATGCCCATTTCTTTCTGCTGAAAGAAAAAATTAGTTGGGAAAATATTCACGTTCAAAAATGGTAGTTTCTTTCTATGAAAATATTTGCTATTATCAGAATAAGGGCCAAAAATGTGAGAAATCGTGATTGCAACATACTGTAACTGTTTTTCTGAAAGCTGAATGCTGTGAGAATGTTTTTAGGCCAAAAATTTTGGGGGGAAAATTTTGGGTTTTTTCAAAATTTTTTGCTCATAATCTCCCCTTAAAAGTTTTGGAAATTTTTTTTTGGTCTAGTTACAGGTCACTTAGAGATCCATCCAAAACCAGATTTTCACTGAAAATAACTGCTGTATGAGGGAGCTACAGGTAAATAGGTAATTTATGCTTTCACAAACTGTCAATAATTCAGGAAAACTGTATTTAGTTGGGAAGCTAGACAGAGACAGGCTTTCCAATTATATGCAATTTTTTAAACTTCCTGGTATTGGATAAGGACCAATCAAAGAGAAAAATGAAAAATAAAACCAACAAGATTTTTTGTTGTTGTACTATAATTTTCTATACTATAATACTATAATTTTCAATCATAAGATTAAATGAAAAATCACAAAAAGCCCTGATACTTACCTTGGCATCATCCCGTCGATAATCAAGGAGGACAGACAGGCTCTTGAGGGAGCAGTCAAATTGGCCTGACTTAGCTGTTGGAGATGGATGAACCAAAATGTGTGGTGTGGGAGGAAGTTTGAATGCCTTTTCCAATCGATCCCTCTCTTCTTTGTCCAAATCTTTATCAACTTCTTGATTTTTCCTGTCCACATCTCCAACCTCTTCTTTTATCTCCTTCATATACACCACATTTCCTGACTCTGGTCCTACTGGCAACAATCAAGGTATTTTATGAGTATCTACCAGCTCCCTTTCAGTTGGATTCAAGTGGCATGGAATGGTAGGGTTTGCAAAGACTCACAAGCATTAAGAGAAGGAATAAATATGAATAATGACAAGGGAAAGCACATCCCAAGTGTTGTGAACCACAAGCCTGCTTGCAAATATTTTCCCTTCTACATACCTAACTTTATCTATAAGACTGGAAAGTTTTGAGGAAATATATGTCATCTCCCTTCTTTTTCATCAGGGTTCCTGTTCAGTTTTGATAAACCAATTTTCCTTGGGTGACACATTCATAGACTTGAGAGAAAGTCCCACCTCATCCAAGAGCAGACTGTTAATTTCTCAAATGTATCCCAATCCAATCAATATCATAGACACGTTTTCAAGAAGGTATATGCACATCGTAGAAAAGCATTCCCAAAGTCAATATCAAAGACTTATGAAGATGATATAGTAACAGGCACAGAGGCATTGTGATCCAGTAGACTGCAAGATTGCTTTTGCAATAGAAAAATGAATAGGATTGGCCAGTGTCATTTAGCAAAAATAAAAAGAAAGAAATAAGTAATGAGACCAAGGATTGTATAAAGGCTGGTCCTACGACTCCCTCTCTGCCTAAGGAGGGAGGAATTTCATTAGGGACACTTTCTGCCAGAAGTTAGTAAGCAAGCAACTCAGTATAGCAAAAACAATTTTCTTACCACAAATCTGAGGCAGAAAATTTGAATTTCCTGTAAGGGTTATGCAGGTGAGTGATGTGAGTGACCCAGCTTGCCCCAGCCCATCCTACCTAATATTGATAGTCCTCTTTCTGACTTGCAAGAATTCATTACCCTTATCCCATCTATGCATTGCACATTGCCCCACCTTCTGCATGAATATTTCAAAATTTTTTAATCTATTCCCTTCCATCATAATTTCCAGGAAGAAGAATCTCCATTCCTGCCAACCTTATTCACAGGTTTGCAAAAATTTTCCTAGCCAGCTGCAGCTACTGTGGAGTGCCACCTTCTGCGATAGTGGGCAGGATTGGTTCACTGTGACTGAAAATGAGGTGAACATGCTTTGTTGCCAGTTGCAAATTGGTTACAAATATGCAGGGGTACATAGCAAGTACATAGTTGGGGGGGATGGAGGGTGTGTACCCAGAGGGACTGCACACCCCTAATGGAGGAGGATTTCATAAAACAAGTCACTGAGCAAATTGAGATCTCAATGTGTTCAGCCTTTCTGGAGGGGTGGAACAAATGGTTTTTGGAGTTTCCTTTATTATTCTCAATCACCCACTCTCCTCCATCCACTCTGTGCCATGAGCCATAAAAAAAGGCTCAAGGACATCCCACCCCTTCCCTAAAAGAATTCCTAACTGTCCCTGGTCTGATGTAATACCTGGGAAAGCAGATGGTTTTTCACAATTGGAAAACAACTGGAGGTATGGAGATAAATTCAGAGGAAGTACTGCATTTGCAACCTACATCATCTTGACACTCTGGAAAAAACACTGCAAACAAAGAATATGTTGTGACAAAGAAATTTATTTGCATTGAGTGAGTTTAGAAGACAACATGGAGCATACCCAGGCCTCTAGAAATATGCTCACTTTCAATTAGCATTCTTGGATCTGAAAAAGATCAGAGAACTGAACTTTCTTTTTCTATGCATTTGAATATAAAGAAATAGCAAGGGAGCTGGTGTATATAGAACCCTTTAATGCTTTGCTTTACTCAACTTTTATTTTAATTGCTCTTTTCCATTATTATGTGTATAATCTGATATTAAAAAAAAAACCTATGGTGTTGTCCCTTGAGGTGTTCATGCATAGAATATGCAATAGGCACACCTTGAAAGGATCAAAACTGGTTTTAAAAAGCAGTCAAAAGTTAAAAAGAAAGCTGTATTTTCCAATGCTCTCTCATTTGATCTCGTTTTCTCAGCCTGGCTTAAGAAATTTTCTCTCTTCCCTTTCTGCACTAACTTGAAAGTTTCAAACAAAACATAGATTCACAAAAGGATTCAGACAGGTAGTGCATGCAGGTGTAATAGAACAGGAACAGGCATGTCATGGGCCATGCTATTGCCAACCAGACACACTGGATCTGCTTGTGCAATAACTTTTCCCTGATCACTTTTCTGAGGGAAGTCATAAAACCAGTCTCTCTACAAATCATGGCAAGATTGCTCAGTAGTAAAAGCAGCCACACTGGGAGATTGGGCCTCTAGACTAAGCCTAAGTTAGAACCTATGTATACATAGGATATCCTAGACAGAGACAGAGTTTAATTTTTTTTTAGTTGTGTATTTTGCATGAGGCAACCTCAGGAATTAATCTGTTGATGACAGAGTAATAGGTATTTTCTTTCATTTGCATAATTTTGGTTAAGTTTCAGTTATGATGCAGTTCACTGCATCATTGAAACCTCCCTCCCCACCCTTTAGGTAAGCCAGATAAAATGTCATGCCAGGATGCTCATTACAGACATCAACCAGCATGAAAGAATCTTAATGATTGCCACAGCATGAGCTCTATTATTTGTAAATAAATGCTATATCATTGCACTTCCCTCCCCACTCTTTCTTTGGTGTTTGTGTGACTTTAACATTTGAAGCAGTGAATTCCTTAGTAAACTCTCCTCTGAGTGGATCCTAAAAAAGCATTATTCAGGATTTGAAGTAAGAAGGGGCATATTACCGAATGATGCAAATGAGTAAACTGGAATGGACAGAGTAACAGGGTAGAAGAAAGCACACAAGTGCACTGTCAGTAATGTAAGTATGGGAAGTATATAGATGAACCTGCTTCAAGGGTTTGTTCATGGAGCACATAACAAAACTAACCTTGAGTTTCAATGTGACCCTCAGCTGTGTCAACATTATGGTCCTTTCCATGGGTTCCATCCTGATCTGCCTCTTGTTCTAGATTATCAGCATCTGTCAGTTCCAGATTTCCAGCTTCACCTTCTCCTCCTACTGTGTCCTGATTTTTCTCCAGTCTTTCCCCCACCCCCATTTTCTCACCCTCCATATCTTCCTGGATGGCCCTTGCCAAGCGGCTGATCAATTGTGTCTTCAGACCTTTTGGGCTTAGCCCACGTTCTTCCAGTTGACGACGCAAGTCAGAGATCTGTAAATTATAAGTATTCTGATTTACTGGTACTGGTCTTACCTATTACAAAACAATTTCTTATATTCAATATCTTCTTGAAACACTTCAAACATCATTCTGAAGGAAAATTTCTCAATTGAATGTATGAATGTATTCATACTTACTCTTTCCCATATATATGTTTTGCATAAAAGCTGATCTTCATTTACTAAAAGTTCAAGAGATGGAGTAAACCCTTGCCTTTAACAAGAATAATGTCATCATTAAGAATGGATTTTCACATAATTCCACCCCCATATTCCATAAGGTCAAAGATGACCTTTAGATGTTTGAGGTCATTTTCCAAACTGGGAGGAGTCCTGGGAGAGGATTTAGAGGCATTGCTGGAGACACCTCGTCGTCTTAGACTTCTTTCAGAACCTCCTGAAGCAGGAGCAGGAGGAGAGCCCAAAGAAGGTCCTTCATGAACTTCCTCCTGTGGTCCCTCCATCCTTTTTCCACAAGTTTCTTGTCCCTCCTGCAGCATACACAGATGTTAATTCATGTTATGTCCATGACCTCACATTATTTCTTGCTAGATATTTTCTGTGAGGCCTCATACTGGGAAATTTTCTGCTAATGTAAATTCAGTTGACTGAATAATTCTGAATTTTCAGTAGTACAAGTACCAGCTCTCCTCTTGAATGGAGAGTGAGTGTTTCCAAGTGCAAACATATCAATGCTCCTTTTGATAATCATATCATGGGTGATAAGTACACCAAATTATTACTAAAATACACATCTCAAACACATTTGATGATCACATCCAGGAATAATCAATCATGGATAGTTAAAACTTCATCTATCAACTTGTCATGATGAGCAATATGATGAAAACATTAGATGAAGAGTTGAAGTGCCTGGGAGATGATTTGAGAACTCAGCAGGTGTTGCAAAGCCCATCAACCAGCTGTAACAACCAAAACTCCCTGGGCAGGACTCAATTTCAAGGAGACAAAAGAGAGGAAAAGCTGGATAGAGTGATAGAATGTGAGAGGCACAAGGAAACTGATGAAGCTAGATGCCTGGTTGAGGGATGAACGATGGTGTGGATGATAGACATCACCACGCAGTTTAGTCTCCAGCTGCTCCTGGTATAGAGGAAGAAGTTGTTGGTAGTCATCAAGAGATGGGAGAGCATTCCACAGGTCAGGAATAAACATCACCACCCTTTCCACCACCTCCTCATCACTGCGGTGATAATTCACTTCCAGGAACTGATACCTGATGGAGAGAAATCTGGGATACTGGAAACGAAGTGATGATCACAAATACACACACCCTTGAGGGACACTCCCATTCTTAGAGAGAGTTTTGAGGAACTGTGCAGGTCCAAAGTTGGAATCCTAAACTCTGCATCAAAAACATGCAATACCTCCAATCAAGGGATATTGACAATGGAAAGTATCTAGAAAAGTCACATGGCTGAAAACCTATGGGAAGAAAATGTCAGAAGTGAATGCTTCTTGTCCTCCAATGGCAACCTATAAATGTTGATGATGCAGATCCTTCATGCCGACCATTCCAAAATGTTGGCCATGTGTGAAAAACACCCTGGGTGCAGAGTCATGAGGCATGCTGTCACTGACTAATATGAGGGCTGCTAGGAAAGTTCCAGAATTTTTGGGAATACCATGACTTTCCACATTTTTTTAACCAAATGTGAGAGTAAAAGAGTGGTACAATCTCAGGAACTGTAGTCCAGTTACATTCCCGAGCCAGGTTCACAGTAGTTATACATCTTACCAGTCAAGAAATTATCTGTGACTTGTGAAAAATAATGAAGGCCAAATTGAGGGGAAAGGGATGAAATTTTCAAATGAAAGGGAAAATTTTCAAGAAAAATTATGAAAAATGATTAAATGTTTTGTAACATGTTGAAACACCAACATGTTTTTCAACAAAATGCTGAAAACCATGATATTGTCAAAACCCCAATATCTAGATCAGCCTTAATAATCTTATCAAAGGGCAAGATATCACCACAGCCTAAAAACATAGACACTTTGAAGTCACATTTAGCTTCCATGGCCATGTTGTGACATGATCAACTGTATAAAATGAGAGCTGATGAACCTGAAACTATGAAAGAAAAGTGAAGAAAGAGTTCCTTAAAACAATGGGAGTGTCCCTCTCGGAGTCCCCTATCCAACTAAACAGAACACACAACATATAGATCCATGTAATGCCTAATGCACAACAGAAGGAGAAATTGTTATCCATTTGCATCCCCACCCACATCCACTTGTAATATCATGTGGACGGAAATTAGCACGAAATTGTAGCATCAAGAAATTAAAGACATAACTTGCCATATGAACTGCTGATGTTCTGCTATACATTTGTAGCCCTAGGTAAGAGGTGAGGTAAGTCAATTTTGGAGTAACTCACTTGTATTGATTTAGTGGAAAATTTGAAACATAAGTATAAGCCAGTAGCCAATACACCTCTTGTAGCTCTCCTGCATAATCTTAACAATGAAACTCAAAGCAGCCATCCCAAGCAGATAAATTGTTAATATCCTGAATGATTGTAACTTTGCATCTGAATTCAATCAGATATTTGCATAAATATATGAATTGCACTAATTGAACTTACACATATAGAATTTGTAATATAATAAGAATATAGAATGTGGCTTCCAATGCTGACCATTTGGAACGATTCCAACTGTTACAATATCTTTCAGCATCTAGGCTATTTATACTAGTACCAAGAAAACAAGTAGTTGTAACAGCAACAGCACTAGTCAGGAGAGACTAATATGTCAAGCTGTCCAGCTTGTTTAAATACAGCACTTCAAGTTGCATAAAATTTACAAATTAATGGGTGTAAACAAATTAGTTAAATTATCTCTTGTGAGAATGGAAAAATGGAAGAGATCAGTTGCTGCAACCCATGATACGTGAGTCAAAGAAACCCTCACTCCTCACAAGAAAAATAATCATTCAGACACACCATCGCGTGCAAGCAGAGAGGTCAATGCCAGTAAGAGCCATGGTTGTGCGAATTGCTGTTTTTATGAGTGTGAGAGGATTCTGCCCTGGGTTAGGGCCATCAAGAGCAGGGCTGTATGGACCCCCAATGGCCATCACTTCACTCCGCCCTCTTGTTCCTACCAGGAACTTGATGGCACGAGCCGGATGGAGAAACACAGATCGAATGTCATCTGAGTCTTGAGCAAGGCTGCAGCACATCTGGAAGAGATCCCAGAGAACTGGACAGGACAGCAGCATTACCTGGTGAGAAAAAAGAGACAATACCAGAGAGGATGAAAACATTTCTAAAAAAAAAAGAAAAGAAATTCAACATAAATTACAAACAGCAGGTACTGAGTACAAGCCAAATTTGGCATAAAAAAATAAGTTCAGAGAGAAATTCAAACTAAGATAAGGCAATTTAAACTAAAAAACATCCATTCCTTTGGAATAAAAGAGAGCATTCAATCTGGGAGTATAAGAGTGATTCAAGATAGTCCAAGTTGTTTCTATTCTAAAGGGCCATATTAAGTTAAGACAGGAGCAAATTGAGGTCTGTTAAGTTTACAAGTAATTAACAAACGATACTAGTGTCCAAATGAAACTTTACAAGGTAATTTAGGCCTCACAGTAGTAGTAGGAGTGTTGATAGCATTATATCTGCCCTTTGTTGAACCAGTCAACACCACCTGAATATTATTATTATTACGAGCTATTAGCATGTCCTCACAAACCTTTGAGCACTGTGCAAGTGCCACATCAGGAATGTCTAACATCCAAATGGCACTGAATTTTCACACTGATAAGATATGGGAGGACGATTTTCAAAGACCTGACAGAAAACTATTTATTTAGAGAAAACCAGTGCATTAACACTACACCAAGAATTCAAGTTAACAGCTCAAAGAGATTGCATGATCCATTTGTTGTATTGATTTTGATCACAGGAGATTGCTGATGAAAAATGAGCACCTGTTGAAATAGAATCAAATTTTGAAGCCTGCATTGGGGGATTGCTTTCATTTAGTCTTGTACTCCAAGAGAATGAGCCATAAAGGCCTTGGTCTTTTATTTAAGAGAAAAAAGGCAGATTTGCATTCCACTACTAGCCTTAAATCCTTGAGTTGAGTGTCTTCACAAGGAGGAAAAGGAACATAAACATTTTTCAATTAAAACAATTTAAAAAAAAGATCCATATAATGATACAGTTTGTGAAATTGGATATTGTAATAAATAAAAAACTAAAAATCCCATGACCTGTTACACCCTTCTCAGACTCTCTCATGCCCCCCCCCCCCCTTAAGGGTTGTGCCCCCATTTTGAGAACCACTCCAATAGGCTCTTCTCAGAGGTACTAATGAAGCATCAAGAACAAGGGAAATCATTACCTTTGCAGTAGCTAAGGCATAACCACTTAGTGATTTCACCAGTTGATCTGAAGAAAGCTATTAAAAGTCAGAATTTCATATGGGCAGTTTTAGGGCAATTGGGACAAAAGTGGTATAAAAATGTTTTCAAAAATTCCCTCCAGATTCTTCTGTATTTTATGAATACTAAACTAAGACAAGAGATACACTGAACATGCACCACCTGACACAATATGGTTTTTCATTTCTCCTCTAACACTCCATTTTGATCAATTTAGCACTTGCTTTGTAAACCTCCTTTTAGACAATTTAGTTGTCAGTAATACTGAAAAACTCTCCTAGCTGCTTCATTATTTTTATCTGCAACTAATGTCATTTGGCACAAAGTAAGGTGACAGTCTAGGCCAGGGGTCGGGAACCTATGGCTCATGAGCCGAAAAGTTTGGCTCATTGAGTCATGGTTGAAAATAATGGTTGTTCCTCATGTATCAAAGAATGCACACCTCTGTTTGTCAACTTCAGGAAAAATTATGTTGTTCTGAAAATTTTTTGCTCACAAGCACTTAGCTCAACCTTAATATGGCTCACTCTGCCAAAAAGGTTCCCGACCCCTGGTCTAGGCTTTCTTTCTTGAAACGATGGAACTTGGGGTCAAGTCAAATTAGACAGACTTGGAAGGGAAGCAGCAGAGCAAAACTGTTCTCTAAACTATGTTATGTCAGTAACAGTAACACAAAAATGAATGGCCTTACTTTTCTTCACCCATGAGATGAAGTGGACTGAAATAGGTGCTAGTATCTATGTTCTATAAGGCACTATTGAAGAATTTCTGGACCAAACCATCTTCAAAGTATACCATCATACTTGTTTTCAATTTTGAGTCTGGTGTTACTCCAGTAACTTTGGAACTGCCCATATATGAATAGTTTGCTGATAATTTCTGATGATCCATATCTCCAAGGAATTTATAAAATTATTACACTGTGACAACTTTATGACAGGCATGGCATGACTAGTATAACCAAAGTAAGAAACTTGCTGGTACAAACTCAATGCATGTGAAATCTTTATGCTGTCAATTTACAAAGGCAAGAACTTGAGTCTTACCTTAGCAGAATATGAATAGTCTGCATCTGGAGGGAATAGTTTTTCATCATTGGCATAAATTGGCTGAACACATTGCTTGTTGAGGATGAAAAATGGGACCCGAGAGACACCAAGAGGGAAGGGGCTCTTTGTAGGGAATGTGCTCAGCCATGATAGCTTCCCTTGAAAGAAATCAGAAGGAATGTAGAGATTTGTATAACGCCTCTTCAATTCCATCACCCCACACTCCTTCCTGAAACAGTTTGATGATCCACACCAATGCTATGAAATACAATTGCAGTTAAACCTTGGGATTTCTCTCTCTCTCTATACAGGGTGATCATAGAGTCCCAATCTATTTTTTTGTTAAACTCAAAATTCATAATGCAAATGTTACAAAAATGCATCATGTGCACTTCACGTTGTCAATAATGAACTAAATAAAACTGGTGAAAGTAAATTAAAAATCAGTTATTAACATTTTTTAATACTAATGTTTCACATGACCACCTTCCAAATCGATACATAATCGATCCATTGTTTCCTTGAACATTCAGGATGTTCAGCATGTCAGGGGTTACAGTGTTAACAGCAACATAAATATGATCTATGAAATCTTCAGCATTGAGAACCTTTTTGCTGTAAACCTTTGACTTAACGTATCTCATGCAAAAAAATCCAAGGGGGTTATGTCAGGTTATCAAGCCAACATTATGTTCGATCCTCGGCCAATCTAATGGTTCAGGAACTTCTCATTAGATAATCTAGCACAATGTTCACGAAATGAAATTTGGGCTTCAAGATCCCCTGAACTAACCCCCTTTGACTTTTTTGCATGGGGGTACATTAAGTCAAAGGTTTACAGCACAAAGGTTCTCAATGCTGAAGATTTCAGAGATCATCTCTATGCTGCTGGTAACACCATAATCCCTGACATGTGGAACATCCTGAATGTTCAGGGAAACAACGGATCCATTCCAGTTAAGTATCGATTTGAAAGGTGATCATGTGGAACTTCAGTAAATAAAAAAATTTAATAACCAATTTTAAATTTACTATCACCAGCTTTATTTAGTTCCTTATTGACAATGTGAAGTGCACATTACACATTATTATAAGAATTTTGAGTTCAACAATAAAATAGATTGGGACTTTATGATCACCCTGTACGGGATATACCACGTATATACTGGGTGCAGATGAAAAAAAAAGCAATCAAGCCTTCCCTTTTTTTAGCAAGAGGCTCATTAATAATGAGCATGATCTGCAAACAATTTTACATGCAACCTTCAAAATGCTTCATTGGCAATACCAGGTGGGCATTGACAACCAAAGACATACACCATGTCTTAAAAAAAAAGGGAGCCACTTTATTTTCCTAAGTATCTCCATCCTATTTTCACATGTGCCTTGTCTTTTTCAACACATGAAATCTCAGATGAATATGAAAGATTTCTGCCAAGTTTAATAAAACCTCAATCAGTGATTCAAATGGTTTAAAATTGAAGCACCAAAAATTTTAGTGAACATCCAATCTGCCTACTGCTCCTTGCCAGGTGTATCCCTACATGACTGAGCACAGACAACAGGCAGTCTTAGTGAAGAAACTGGCTTTTGATATTTCTTACCCTATGTTTTCAGTTCATTTGGGTTCAGGTTGCATTTTTTAAATATTACCTTCATCATTTTCAGTAGGCATAATGCTTAACTCTCCATTCTTACAGTTTTTGCCATGTCATGAATCACAGTATTTAAAATTATAAAGAACATCATGCAATTCAGAGAAGAGGACAAGCATCTGGTCAAAGGCTTGTGAGAGATGAAGGGGTATAGCTCTTCTGATTCGTGGTCCTTTGGGAAAAGAGGTCACATCATGGTCATGAGTTGCTGAAAAAAATTGCTGCAACTGTATCAATTGGCAGAAAATGAAGTAGTGTCAGGCCATATAGAACCCAAACTGTATAAAATATTGAGTGTGTTGAAGAATTGGTCCTCAAGTAAGATGGGATCAAATTCAAACTCATTGAACAGTGAACATGAAAGGAATTAATCCAAACCAAATCCATCAGTGAGACTGCCTGTTGCCTGCATAGTCATTTTAGAATGCACCAAATTGATGCACCTGGACAGAAGCAGAGTGTGAATAGCTTGTTCAATGTCATTTCAGGTACTTTACATTTTTATTGCATTATAAGCACTGGATGAAATTATTTTACACTTGGCAGGACTCTTTCTTATTCTTCTGAAATGGGATTTGCAGAAAAGCATGAGCCTTGCACAATATTGGATGGAGGTATTTAAGAAAATAAGCTGCTCCCCCCCTCTTTATTTTTGAGAAACAGTGTAGATGCATTTATCCCAGAACATACAGTACAGAATGAATGGCCAATTTCCTAATGCAGAAATTCAAAATGGGGTTATTTTCTCTGCACCCAGTATGTACTGGTTTAATTAAATATTCTACAACGTAACTTACAGGGAAAAGTCAATTCGAGGTATGGTGACATTGTATCGAGGAGTCAGAGTACGACCTCCCTTCCAGCGGCTCCTAACACCAGTCTGAGAAGATACAGGTCGTGATTCTTCCCCATGATGTTCAGAAGATCGAGACTGATGCTGATCTTGATCTTGATTGCGGGAACGTTGAGAAGGAGACTTTGAGTGATGCTTGTTGGTCTTGGGAATAGTGTCACTTTGAGTGTGTGGACTAAGTGGTGAATGACGTGGATGTTTCCCATGACTACACATGTCCCCATCTCTCTCTGCACTCCTAAAAATGGATGCTTATGCCATGAATGATATTTCCCACCTAAAAAGAAATCTCATGAAGTGAATTTTTATCTTCACCTCTTTCCCCTCTTTCGAAGCATGTCCAAGTCTCTACCTCTTTCACGATGCCTGTTAGAATCTCGTTCCCAGCTCCTGTCCCTATCTCTGATACATTCTTCGGATCGATCGAAACCCTGGTGTCGCATACTTGATATACCTAACAGGATATACCGTTGAGGCAAAGATGCACTTTATGCCAACATATAAAAGATGAGAGTAGCTTTCACCTTGGCCATGAGCAGCACCATCTGTACTGAGGAACTGGACTCGAGTGGCACTCCATTGGAATGGTGCATTTGGGTTGTACACAGCTTCCACAAGGACCTTGTCACCAACTTTGGCCTTCTTTGTTCCAACCAAATTACTGAACAAAAAAGTGGTCTAAAGTCATAGATATCTCTAACAAGCATAATTCTTTGGTTCCAAAATGAGATCCCTACCTATCATGGAAAAATACAGTTTTGTTAACGAATCCCTGCTTATTGTTTTCAGCCATCTTGGTGATAGTACCAGTGAAGACACGCTGGAGAGGATGATGTGATTGGAGGACCTGACTGAATGGATCCAGACCAATCCCTCCACCCGTGACATGAGATCCATATGGAGACCCAATGCCAGGTGCAGCTCCTAAGCCACTGGCAAGAGGGGGGACTTGAGGCAAGGTTACTGGGCGTCCTTCCATTTTCATCCCCTATCATGAGTTAAAGGATCAGTAACATACTTATGAATATCATCCTGGAAAGAGATGTGCTGGTATTCATTACTGCCTTAGCCTTATACCTTGCTTGGTTTTGAGATATGTTCCTCAACCATGAGCCAACTGTAACATATCACAATGCCATCAGTGCTCACCACTGAGTGGTGAGCACTGATAGCATGAAGCCATATCACAGTCTTTGCCTCCATCAAGTTCATAACTTGTTGCCCAATTGAAGTATAAGAAAGAAAATATTTCATGCATACACTCTTACAATCCATACTTGATGTGAAAGAAATTTAGGCTTAACTGACATTCACTTTCAGGTGCCACACTGCCAAAGCAGTGAAATTATTTCAGTCACACCGAAGTCAAGGATTGAAAGATATGACATCATTCTGAGGTCTACAGCCTCCTATTATTGAAAAAAAGGTCTTACTTTAACACATAAACTGCTGAATATGTTGTACAACATATTCACTATGATGTTATGCAAAGGCACTGGCATTCCCACTGGCAGTGAATGAGTTAAATGCAATAATGAAAAATATTAGCCAAGAGATAGTCATTTCATAGGCACCCCAGTAATTGAAATAGAAGAGGATAAACCCAAGTCATACCTGTGCCATAAGAGGATTCTCATAAACTCGACCTTGCATTGTTTGATTGCTTAAGCTGGCTATGGGTCCAGTCCCCATCATTGTTATTTGTCCTGTTAAAATGTCAACATCACAAATCACTGTAATCTCAAAATGTGTGATATCTATTAGTTTCAAACTCTGGCTCAATTATAGTAAACAGATAGACTTAAAATCAATGTCATGAACAATGCAATGTTTGAAAACAGGTATGGAATATACTCAAAGTTCCTTAGCTTACCTGCTCTGACCCAAGGTGGGTTCTTGGAGACTCCAGTTGCAGGATACTGTGCCATGTTCCCACTTCACTTCCAACTACTACCTGTTGATTCGTGAAATTCAAAAACTTTTATTGTCAAGAACTGATTCGCATAGTGTTGATCTTTATTTCTCAAAGTATCATTGTCTCATAAGTCAACTAAAGCTAATTCTTCTCATTTTTCTAGCCCTTTTCCTCACTTCTGACCAGGAATTTATTTTAAACTGCTTCTACCAGAGGAGGAGAGAACGGTGGAGGGCGGGTGAGAAAAGGACATAATTTTGCAATCCTTTGTGCCTCATGGAATTCAAGCGGGGGCAAAATTTGTCGCTGCGCTGTACTTTGAGGAAAACATTTGATTTGCTGGTTAATTTATGCATTCCTGTAGTCCTCCCATGAGATAATACGGGTAACCAATCCTCTCAGCATGTGGATGTGTAGGTTTTCAGACACAACAAGAAGTAAAAGTGGAGAAAAGTAAGAAAAAATTGAAAACCCCTTCGACTTCCATGGAACAAAGACTCATTTCGTGAATCATGGTACCATTTGACTCATTTTTATTTTTGGTTGGCAATTATGCACCCAGTTGAGCCAGTATCTGGCAATTCTGAAACATTCTTTGGGCAGTATGATGAACTGAGCTGAAGATATGGATTCCTTTTAGCGCAGGAATGCATTCGTAAAATTTGTGGGACGTGTAACACCGAGTGAGACCAGAATCTGGTATGCCAACTATTGAAACTTCAATGATAGGAAGGCTCTCGTTTCCATTGCATTCAATGTGGAAACATATAGTGATGTAGTCGTGTTGGGCTACTGATTCTCATCAAAACCAGAGATGAATGGAATGAGTAATTTTCATGTGAAACTGGAAGATTCAGCCAGAATGCTGATAGTGACAGCGACTTCAAGAGACTCCAAGGCTTGACACGTTAGTACTTCATAACAGTATCCCTATCAGAGTAGATCCAATATCTAGAAATTAAGATCATGAACCAAGAGAGAAGGGTAAAGTTGCCTTAATGGGCGGACAAATTGTGCAAGTCTTGTCAGCTGTACGATCCTGCAATTGACTTGCAGTGTAGCTAAGCCCGTAACCAATTCTCTGCGCCAAGGTAAACATTTTAAAGGCAGATTTTCATTAAATTTCTTGAATTTTCTTCTGGCTGCAATGCAATTTTTTCGACAAGGTGCACTGAAAGTCCAGTCCCCAATACGCTTACAAGGGGAGCATTTCGGTTGGTTTCAATCAGTAGCAGATTCTATTGTAAAGCCAGTTAAAATGGAAGCCAAATATCAAAACTCGCTCTTGCATAGGCAGACCTCAATGGAAATGGATTGGAGAAGCCTCCCATGCGTGACTCTCAGAAATGGACCCAATTGAGTGGGCAAGCATATGGCATAATTTCTGTTTCTTTCCATTGAGCTATGAACCTATTACCTCTCGAGACCTGTTGAAGGTTAATACACATGCCATAACTTTGGGGATTTCCCTGCCACATGAAGGGTGTGAGCGAAGTCCTTTCTTTTCTCTTAGTATGAGGCATTCCAGCTCAAGTGGTCAAATTTCGGGTACTTGGGTTGTGCATCCAACCGGGATTCGCTTGAGAAAATTCATATAGTCGAGTCACTGGGAATATGGGCAGTAGAAGGAAAAGAAAAGAGTCATTTAGGGTCTCCCTGGTCCTTGTCGGTGGATTAACTCCTACTGTCAAAGACATGACATTCTGACACAGATGCCACATGGGTCTTCCCTAGAGGTGAGTATATATTTTTTCTTGCAGTCTTTGATCTCATGCAAGCAGTTTCATCATGTGGCATCCCTGTGTTATTCCTGAGAGGCCAACACTCCTGCTCACATTTAGCATTCCTGCTGTTCTTGTGAATAAAAACTGCCTGTGGCAACCCTGTTTTTCCAAGCTGGAGATTAGGGGAGGGGGCTGTCAACTAGCTGACATTTTATGACCTCTAATGGGGTGACCTGTCAAATTCGCCAACAAACTGCCATATTTCCAGTGACTCGACTATACATGATGATGTACCTGAGTTATGAAAAATCCATAAATTCAATGCTCTATCAAAAATGGTTCTTGAGATATTCAACTCCAAATATAGCTCCCCTGAAGGAAAAGTGACTCCATGGGTCAGTTGGCAATTGCATACCACACATTTTATTTCAGACCCCACTTCACAATTTCTACGTTGTTTTTAAGGCCAAAATTTTTTTCTTTTATTGCTGTTATGAGAAAAAAAAAAGGAACTGGTAATGAAAACTATATGGTTTTTTGGAAAAGTTTTTGGCCTGCATGAGCATGAAGAGGTGCCCATTTTCTGAAATTTCACAAAATTTAATGAATTATTGTGCCAAAATGACTCCATACCCGAAGCCAAAATGTTGCATTCTTACTTTGGGCCATGAGGGATACCATATAAAATTTTTTTGTCAATATTGGAGAAGGTCATGCTCTGGCTTCTAGCTGATGTGAGATGGAATGACCCATTTCCCTTCCTAATAATACATGCTTCTATTCGGGTTGCATACTCCTATAAGGCTGCAGAAAAAGTATCCACTTGCATAAAAATCTGCTCCCTAATTATTACATTACCTCTGGATTTATGAGAACTGTCAATTTCTTTTTAGTCTCAAGTTTGGCTTGAGAGGCGAAAGCCAAAAGCATCAGGACGGCAATGCTGATCAGAACCAGCACATTCTGATTCAGAATTATAAGCATGATGAATATCAAGCAGCAACTATCCCACTTCCTTTGCTGTTCTGGTCATTATTGACTGAACAATATCTGGCCAATGTGAAGTTCAGCCAATGGGTGAAGCATTTTCAATAATGAAAATTATGTCTTTGAGAGTTATATTATTACCACAGTGAAGAAGACTAGTAATTGACATCATGTCAACAACCTTGGCCAGTTACGAGGGGTGTTCAAAAAGTTCCAGGTCTGAGGTACTTCCAGCTGTAACACAACATTCTTACTTTTCCTATGGAAAGACATATGACTTCAATGGGGACTGGCAAAATCTGATTGCATTTGTTGATGATGGACAGCTTTTATTAATTTTTTTTCAATGTGCAAAGGGTCTGCTGAAGGAATGTTAAAATTGAGATGAGTGCTGTTTTCTAATAGCCCAACATACTTTCCATTCTTTATTACCCTTTTGTTAAAAATTGATAGGAACTTTCCATCATTGACAAATGAGATGAAATTTTTCCAGTTCCCATCAAAGATATACAGGGTGGCCCAAAAAAAAACCACACGGATTTTAATCGGCAATAACTTTCGAACTAATGAACCTTTCTTCGTGCTCAAAATGGGAATTGAAAGGTCTATTAATCCTCTTTCCATCATTTATCAAATTTCCTTCAACAGATCCGGAGCAATTGGAATTTAAGTACAAGTACTCAAAAAAGTGGATGAACAAGGCAGGCTTCTTGTTAACCCTCTCTGTATGGCAGCATCCTTTGGCATCCTACAGTGATTTTCCGTTGCATGCTTACAAACCAGACCAGCCTTGTTCATCCACTTTTTTGAGTGCTTGTACTTAAATTCCAATTGCTCCGGATCTGTTGAAGGAAATTTGATAAATGATATGGCGATGGAAAGAGGATTAATAGACCTTTCAATTCCCGTTTTGAACATGAAAAAAGGTTCATTAGTTCAAAAGTTATTGCCAATAAAAATTGGTGGTTTTTTTTGGGCCACCCTGTATATCTTCCCATGCAAAATGTAAGAATGGTATATTACAACTGGAAGTGTTTTGGACCAAAAACTTTTGCACACCCTTTGTATGTACTGAAAGTTCCAAACAAGAAGATGCAATGTTAGAATAGTCAACAACTTGCTTTAGACAGCTGATGACTTCTCCTTTCCACAAAAGATAGAACTCAGCACCAGCAGTTATAAGAACTGTCATAACCATTTGATTTCATATTCATGCCAGTTATTAGATTTACTCAATCCTGTGTACAAGAGTCTTGATGGAGTGCATGTCAGTCAGATTAGGTATCTGGCTTATCCTATTCCTGCTTCATTATCAATGAAGCAGGAATAGGATAACTATAAAATAAAAAGTGCATACAATGTTAACCATGTTAAGTCTTGAGTTATGGTTGTAACAAATACTCAAATCCATGGAAATTCTAACTGGCATGAGTACCAGGATAAGTATTCTACCATAAACCTATCTCAGCCATGAGAGAAAGGTTATGGTACTTCTGTTTGAATTGTCCAAGTATGAAGACTGTTCTACTGCATTCAAATTCATCCATGACTGAGGAGGAAGTTGGCACACAAGATGAATGAAACTTCATAATTCACATCAAAGCTCCAAGACTTTATTGACAAAAAAGTTTATACAAAACAAAACACAGCTGGTCGAGAAGGAAGTGATTCTAATGGAGGCTGTTGAAGAGAGGAAAGAACTTCCTTCTTTCCCAAGATGCTTGAGGTATTTGTGGCTTGAACACAGACTATGGATATCCATTCATTGTCATGGAGGCAGTCAGTTGTCTCAATACAGAGAATGAGTTGAGGTGAGAGCAGAGAGATTCCCAATCCATTGCACTGGGGTAATCAGGCTCAATTCAAGAAAACAGAAATGGAGGGTAAGGAAATCAACACCGGCATCGCACAATCAAGTTTGAACCTGTTCCATCCCATCCAGGGAGGAACAAGGAACAAATTTTCTTTTTCCAGTCTACAGACCTTTCTCTTTGGCACCTAGAATGATGATAATGGGGAAAACCTACAAGCCTCAGGCTGCCAACCAGACACGTCCATTTATGTACACTAACCAGACATTCAATTCAAATTGAGATTCTGAGGCTGCGCCTTGGAAGCGACGGATAAAGGAAGACAGAAGGACACCAGATGAAAAAACGGGAAGCTTCTATTTATCTTCTATCGAGGTAGATGTACCAAGGAGAACAGAAAAAAAGGAAAACCTCATTAACCCCTGAGGAGACCCAACTAATCATTGATTTCAACATGTCTCTCCTTATGATACCCGTACCAGATATTAAGCTGATCCTTTTGTTTTTGATGGCAATACCATATAACCACAATCACACCCAAGGAGTATGTCATACATCCTCAATCTAAATCTGCTACTCTACAGCCACTACATTTTAGCTAGTAGTATATAGAGCCCTGTTTCCTGAGATGACCTGACGTATTTTTGTCTTCTATGAGTCTGAAGGGCACTTGAGAAGGGAGAAAAAACATCATTGGAGAGATTTATGACCATCCTCTATCACAGAGTGGATCTCTCCGCTCCAGCACAGAAGCAGTCAATTATTTACTCAATCAGATCAACTGCACCGACTGAGGTAGACGTGGCAAATCCTACTTCATGACAGGCCAATTCATTAAAAAAAAAATACCCAAGACCATAAACTGAAGGATCTGACTCCTGATTAAAGTAAAAAGCTCTGACATTGAAAAATACACCCAGTCACACATACCTTCATACACACATACGGATGATAAAGAGGAGGAAAAAACACACACAATCACTCATTCAGGTATTTGGCGACAGCAGTCAATCTTTCACACTGACTAATGAGGTATATCCACATATTCATTTTCCTGTACCACATGCCACCAAGATCCAAAACACCCTTGATTATGCAAGTAGCAATCAAGAGGTGAAATTGTGATAATGTTTCTGCCCGTATCCCAAGGACCTGAGAAGATTTCAACCCAATCATAAGGTAAACTCTTAAACTCTTACGATCATCTTTTTTTTCTCTCTTATGATTCCCTGAAGACCCAGTAAGGGAGAATCCCTGAGTGAAAGTGAAGAGCAAGCATGAATGGAGGGCAGAGGGAAGGAAAGATACTTAATCACACTCTCAAGCATCTCACATATGAGCCACCAATGTCATTTCGGAATGACGAGGAGTTACTTCATTGGCCAAAATGCTTACTTCTTTCTATCTAGACTTGGATTGAATCATTTCATAAGAGATATAGAATCTTTAGGGGACCTGAGTGATGAATACAAGAGGTAGATGTGGTTCATAAGCGAACAGAAACATTTCATTAAAAGGATCTGTGCCATGAAGCCTAGTCTCTGCTTCTCTATTCTTTGAGTCATCATCATTTGTTTTCTCCAGTCATGTGAGATTCCATCACTTTTGATTGAGTCAGTTGGGGGCAAGGAACGCCTTTTCGACTCTCATGAGGTAGATTAATTTCTGGATACAACATGCAGTTTGAGAGTCTTCTCTATCAATCACAGAGATAAACACGTGCAGTTGACAGAGGTAGAGAGTATACCCACAGCTGGTCTCCTTTAAGGAGGGAGAAAAAGAAAGAGTGAGAAGAGGTAGAGTTGATGCTGGAATCTCTATGAGCTAACGTTACTCCCACTAAGTCCATACGAGCTAACGTTACTCCTACCAAGTCCCAGGCCAGGAAGCAGGGATTCCATTTGAGCAGTCGAGGTAGTAGAAGAGGGAGCAATCGAAACTGGGGTGATTGAGGTTGAAGATGCTCCACTGGACAAAGAAGATGGTGGGGGGGTAAAACTGGGAGGCTGCTGTTTGGAGGGAGACTGAGACGGAGCCATGGGCACAGTCAGCCGAGGGACGGTTCCATGTGATGAAGGAGGAGGTATAATTAGGGAAGGGGCCAATGTAGGATGGGCACCTGGTCTTACATATGAGCTAACGTTACTCTTAGTGAGTCCCACATTAGGAAGAAGGGACATCATCTGAGCAGTCGAGGTAGTTACAGATGAAGCATTTGAAATTGGAGCAACAGAAGTTGAAGACACTCCACTAGATGAAGATGGTGGGGGGGTTGAACTAGGAGGCTGCTGTTTGGGGGGGGATGGAGACAGAGCTGTGGGTATGGACAGCCGAGAGGGAGTTCCCTGCATTGATGGAAGAGGTAGTATCGAGGATGGGACCAATGTGGGATGGGCAAGTGGTCGTACATATGAGCTAACATTACTCTTTGCCAGTCCCAAGCTGGGCAGCAGGGATTCCATTTGAGTAACTGAGGTAGTCGTAGATGGAGCCATAGAGGTTGAAGACAATCCCCCCAATGAAGATGGTGGGGGGGTAGAACTGGGAGGCTGCTGTTTGGAGGGAGATGGAGATGGACCAGTTGGTGGTGTCAGTCGAGAGGCAGTTCCCTGTGATGATGGAGGAGGTAGAATTGGGGAAGGGACCAATGTGGGATGGCGATTCCTCATGTGCATCTTGAGGTTCTCCGAGCGAGAAAATGCACGACCGCAGATTCTACATGGGTAGGGTTTCTCACCCGTATGCGTGCGTAAGTGTTTCTTGAAGTTGGATGCATCTCGGATCTGCTTCCCGCAGAACAGGCAATGGTGAAATCCAACAATATCTTTGCTCTGGTCCCTGAGTAGTCGATACATCATGTCAAACTGGAAAAAAAAGAATAGTTTTTACTAACTAACTCACTGTTAAAGTGTTTCAGCAAACCAATCAAATTCAAAGGATCTGGCAAAGTTACAAAACAAAGTTACAAAACAAAGTAGAAATTTTTCAGAGGAAGGAACATTTTGAACAGCACTCATACTCAAATGGCAGACTCTGATGTCTACTCAGAGCCTATCTTAATGGAGAATAGTCTCACTATGGAGGAAGCTCAACAAGCCATTACTAGCTTGAAGAATGGAAAGTCTCCTTTCATTAGCTTTTTTTTCACAAGGTATGTCAAATTTGTGAAAATTCTTTAAAAATAAAATACTTGTGTTACAGGGAAAATTTCATACTGCAAAATTTCCAATGAGAAAAGGAAATATCTAAAAAGAATACATTATTTCTGCTGTCTCCAGCAATAATGAAAACACAAACAGTAGATATTAGTCTTGACATCACAATGAAAGCTACTGAGATATGGGTCTCATTTCTATGGGTACTATGGGTCTCATTTCATTTGATGTCAATACAATGAATATGAAAGCTGTTCCCCTCCTCTCAATATCCAGGCCAATGTCCTTTCAAAAAGGCATCTGCCCATGGACATTACTTCAGAATATGTATTCTGATAATGCCAGAACTTGACTTTCATTCTATGGGTGATTATAATGCAAAATGCTTGAAAAATCACAAACTAGGACAATGTAAAAAAAAAAATAAAGCTGTAAAGCTCACATTTTGAGTGAAATGTTGGCGAAGACGCTCAGCATACAATGAGTTGGCATGGTAGAAACTTGATGCTGAATTCTCCACACCAACTGAACCCCAGATATGATTTGAACTTGCTGATCCAGATCCTGTACTTGTGCTTGCTCCCTGAAATTGACACATCAAAGATATAATAAAAGTTCAATGTCACTACCTGCTGGACATGACAAAAAATATTTCATGGAGATTCAACTGACCATGGAAGGAGAGGATGCAGGTCGTTCATGAGCAAGAGAGGGTTGAGATGAAGCAGCAGCCAAACTGGCATTGGTACCAATAGTAATATCGCCCTGAGATTGAGATGATTGAGGTGGAGACATGCTCTGTTCTGAGTCATTTTCTTCCCTTTTGATGCTGAGATTCTCTGGTCTGCATTCTGGGTCACCCCATTGATCTTTCCATGATTCCTTCTCCTCATTAGATTTCTCTCTTTCTTCTAAACCTGAGAGTGATTCAGGTACCAAGGTAGCAGTCCCAGCAATGCGATCTCCTGAGTTGGGTGTGTCATCTGAGGACCCAGCTGAGGGCTTTGGACTTCCCCCTTCTGACATCACTACTGATGGGCCACTGAACAAAGCCACCTGAGAAGAACCCTCAGCAGTAAACCCGTTGCTCATAGGGGAGAACGGAGGATGGAAACCTGAATAGATTGGAGAAGAAAGTGCCATGGGAAGACAGGAAGTGGCAGGGCTTCGGAAACGCTTCCCTCCAGGTCCGGGCACACTGACATCACTTGGAAGAAGGGTCCGTTTCAGAGGTTGATGAGGGATGTGAGTTTGTTCGCTGAAGTCAGTCACTTCCTGAGATTCCAGATTTGTACTTGAAGTTTGAGTTTCACACAAGCCACGGATCTGGAGGCACTCAGCAGTCCGGAGTAGGGAATCCAAATCCGACTGAGCTACACATATTTCTCCTTTGTACATGAACTCAATGAGAGCACGCATCTCCTTGCTCTTCACATCCTTTAGGATCACAATTGGATGCTCGCAACGGTTATCAGCCAACAGCTTCTGGAAGTAAGGACTACAGGCACAAAGAACGATCTTGTGCACAGCATACTTCTCCCCTTCTTCCGAAGCAAGTGTGACATCGACAAATAGACCTCTTTCCAGGAGGTAGTCTAAGACCTCCAAGAAGCTTGACTTGTGATTGGACCATTTCAGCTTCAAAAACTCTGATGACATTTTCTGATTTTTTCACTCACATGATACTTTCTATGCCTCTTCGAGATCCTCCCATTCTCAATGTACTACTCCATGCATCCTGTGATCAAGATAATAAAATGAGAGCAACCCATAAGGTATCAACTATCGCATTCAAACACAACATACGTAGTAGCAGTGTGATTGTGTCAGTATTAACATCTAGTCTATACCAACAATAAAGTATAAAATCAATCAATACTCATTGACACTAAGGAGGGGTGACTTGCTAGGGGAACCTTGGGATTTCCTGAAAGCTGTGACTTATTTGGGCAGGTTTACAGACAAGTGTATTCCCAAGAAAGTTACACACGATCCACCCTATCCATGTGAGTGCTTCTCTCCACTTTCATGAGTATGCACAAAAAAGTGAGTAGCACACTCCCTTGCATAACTTTCATGCAAGTGGAAACCTATTAATGAAGACTATGCTTGGCAACTACAATAATTTAAGGGTCACTTCTAAAATTCCTGCATATATAAAAAGCAGTTCTGTGAGCCAGATTGTGTTGGCATATAGTGAAGTGCAAATGACTTCACTTACAGGGGAAGGTTTAAACAATGCCATCAGCAAACTTTCTGAAAAGGCATTTTAAAATTCTTGTGTCTTTGAATTCTTCCAACTAATTTCAGCCTGATTTGCACATAAAAAGGACAATGGACAAGAGAGTGCAATATTAAAATTTTTGGACATCCATTCACTCGTTGAAAATAAAACTGTGTAGAGTTACTGGTATGAGAATGAGTGCATAAACGAAACAGAAAATCAAAGCGAGGAGACATGATAAAGTTTGCAGAATCAGAAAGGGAATGTAAATGCAGCTATAAACAAAAGCAGTTGGGACTTGTCCTCCCTCACTCTTGCCACAATTGATGGTGTTTTCATGTTCCCAAATTTGTTCCCAGAATGCAGATGAGATTCCACACAAGCTCTCAATAGTCAAGCACAGTCCCACTTAGGACTTATGTAGGAATACCAGGGAATGATTATACAGGTGAACTTGGTTATAATGAGACCTCAGTTTCAGTGCCAAACATGACATGGTCCCAGTGCAAAGCCCCCAAGTTATAAGCAATAATACCTAGTTTAGAGTGAGCTCAGTTAAGCTTAAATAATATCCCACTGACAAATTTAATGTGATGTTACCATGATACCAATTTTGTCAATATGCTCTGCAATAACTGAAAATTCCATTGCTTAGCGCAATTATAATTTAAAACCCTAATTTTCTTATTTTTTTTAATCAAAAGTTTGTATTCCTGGAGAGGCTGAAAGAATGAATGGAGTGAAAATCCCTAGTCACCAAGAAAGCTAATCATAATTTTCCATTTGATATTCATACTTCTTGTTGACAAGGGTTTTGAAAAACAAAAGAGACAAGCTTCATGATGGAAAGGAAAGGCTGATTTGATAGAAAATGAGAGAAGCAAACCAAGCATTGGTTGTGAGCATGGACATGTGAATTCCTTTCTTTCCACAATATGGAATATTGCAATCTTAGTTGCAAGAAGTCTTGGCTACAATTACAATTTTTTACTGGTCCCTTCAATGATCTCAAAACTGAGTTTTACTGTACTTTGTTTGATAAAATTTATTTTATCACAATATGGAAGTCTTAAATCATCCTGAATTTTCTACAACAAAAAAAAAGTGCTGGCAACAGTAAATGAGGATATATCTTAATTTATGCATGGCTGCTTTTTCTCGTCAACTTAATGAAAATGATGACACTAGATATGCCTTAGGATTTCAGTGACACCTCATTCTCCTGTTAGGGAGCCATCACTACAACCTATGAGATACTAGGACATTTTGATTTTTCCATATTTTAGTCAGCCATGTTAAAGATTAGGAAAACTCAGCTGACATGGATCTATGTAGAAAAATCCCCCAAAAAACAATAAGAATTACAAGTGTTACAAGGCATTACTAACTACTAACCAAACTATTGATGCAAAAACAAAATTTTAATTAGCCATGATCAAGCCCAAATAGTCAAAAGCCCTCATGAGCATGTTCTTTTTGACTAGGTATATTGTGAGATAAAGAGGGAAGCTTTAAAATGAAACCTAGTTCTGCTCTCGTTCATTGGGCATTCATATAGTTCAACACTTACTATTGTACTTTTTGGGTAATGATATACTCAAAAGGTTAATCCATGGAGTAAGTCCACAACTTTTCTTCATGTAGGACACAGACCTCTGAGAACCACCTTTGCCTGATAGTTCTAATCAAAAGGAAGGCCTTCAATAATAAATACGGAAAAGTTTCGGGGACTGAATTCCCTCATATGAAACCATTGTCCTTAAAGTGCGCAGACCTAGGTCTAGCATTAAGCCTGTTTCCCAATTTGGGCTTCCTAGGCTGCGTCCATGGGGGTATGTTTAACGTTAGGCTAGCGCCTAGAGTAGGTCTTAGATGTCTTGTCATTCCTGCTGACACAGCAGTTACAGCTCAACAATGGCAACATGAATTGCCTCCCTTCACTAAAGGTCTCTCATGTAAATTTATTCATATTTACAAGCTTGAATGCTTGTTGCAATTGTGAAAAGACCAAAAACCACCACTACCCACGGAGGATGCGTGCAAAAACAGCCAACACGAAAAGAACGAACAGACGAACATTCTACCGTGGACCCCCGCCATTCAATGTGCTTGGGCATCTTCGACTCCATCCACGCAGGGACTCGACTAGAGAGAACAGTCTTCGCTACCAGCCATTGAAACAGCATGGTCTGCCCAGGACCCGTAGCTCAATATTTTTGCTTGCAAAGGCTTCCATTCGCGCTTCTAAATATTTATTATGGTTTACTAAAGTACTTCTTTTTAAATAAAGCTCCTTTGTGCACATACTCTGTCTAAGACAGGGGTACTCAACTAGCATGTGGTCCATTACGCTGAAGTGTCGGAGGTCTGGCGGTCCGGAAGTAAAATTCTAACGCGAAAGCTAACAGTTATCGTCAGATAAAGTCGCATTTAATATATTTCTATGAGAAGGATTAGCTACGAAATTTATTGGAGTGGGATGGAGGTGTCGACATAAATGAGATGAAGGGAATTTCTAAGAGGTAAGAGGGGCACCTTTGAAACTTCTTCCCAGCCAATAGATTTTTATTACCATTGGGACGGATGCAACATTTCAAAATCACTGAGCAACCATTGACAGTAACCGTAATTTCTACTTGAGGAACATTTTTCATCTGTGCTGACAGCTCCCCGGACAGTGGCGTAGTGAGGGGGGGGGGGGGGGGCTGGGGGGGGCTTCAGCCCCCCAAGTTTGGTTCAAGCCCCCCCAACTCTGGTCGAAATGCGTCCGCCCCAACCTGACAAGGCGAAGTTAGCCCCCCCAACGTTCCGCTTAGCCCCCAATTAATCCCCCCAACTTTCCGCTTAGCCCCCCCATTGACGAAAACCTGGCTACGCTGCTGTCCCCGGAGCGTTGAGTCCATTCACGGCATGTTCAAAAATCGCCTGCGAGAATAGGAAATTTAAGGCTGCACCCAAAACTCTACATTCAGAAATCCATCCTAAGTTCTGCTTCTATAATATTTATTGTGAATTTAATTTGAGATGGAAAATGCATTTTGTACGTGCATTTAATCCAATGGAAAGGTCCTTATTAAAGGCAGTGCAACAAGCTCAACCATTCCTGCGAGAGGGTGCCAAGTACGATTGGAGATTGTCCCCTCTCATCTGTGCTCAACTAGGCGCTTCATCTTCACCCTCACCTGCGACGCGGACGCACACAACTTTTGCTCTTGGCATTGCCTCAGGCTCCTTCTGAATCGCTTCTGTTCAACGCCATTTTGGCTTCTAGCCGTCACTCATGGTGTGGGTAACCGCACGAACAGGCACAGCTCTGCGTGTTAAGGTAAAGGACTTTCAGGGGGTAAAAGTGGCGGAATAATTCTGGGCATAATTCGGAAATCCCTACAAATAGTGTCAGAAATCTTGTTCTGCGCTGTATGGCAAATGCTGGCCAGATGACCATATACATATGTAAGTCGGCAGTCCGGATCCGGAATGCGATTCGCATGTTGAGCACTCCTGGTCTAAGAGCTTCGTATATACTGGATTTCGTTATGCAATTACCCATATTTTCAGGGAATGTCAAAAACAGCAGACCCTTTAATAGTGGTTCCTAGCCTTTCCTTACCGGCGTCATACTGGATTCCTCAAAAATTTTCCTGCGGTGCTGATCGGAGGTGCAAGGGGGGGGGGGAGAGAGATTCATTGTGCGTGGGTAAGAATGCGTTGGGAAGAATGGCTAAGGACGAGAGACCGTCTGGGTGTCTACACCAACGACTCTATCAAAAATCCATTCGTTACAGTCACTGTTTAAAAAAAGCTTCTCATAAAAGATGAACCCTATGGAGTATCCTCAAGTGATGTCCAATTTCAACGTTTGGTCGAGTCACTGCCATCCGAGGGCGCTAACCAAGTAGTGAAAAAATTGTGGGCCATAAGCGGCCCAGTCACTACGCTGGCGGATTTCTGCCGGAAGCGGAAACGTGGCGGCAAGGGGGACATGCAGTTGCTGGCCCGCTACCTACAGTATTGGCTGGTGGATTATATTGTATATAATCAATTCAAAGATGGCGATTTAGCAATTAAAATGACACCAGAATGAAGCTTCTATCTTAATTAGAAGATAATTCATGGCAGAAACAGCTTTACAATTGAAGGGCTGAAAGGCAATGTGGTCTATCTGCAAAAAATTATTTCCTGAAGCTCCACACGGAATGATTGAATATTCCAGTGACCATCATGTTAAAAGTGAGAAAAAGTGGTATGTATCGATAGATCACTTCATCCTTTACTTAATTCCAAAAAACTATAATTTTCTATGAAAGGAACAAGGTCCTATGAGCACAAAACCCACAACACTTTTTTCGGAAATTTTTTGCAGATAGACCTTTCAGGCCTTTCAGCCCTTCAATTCCGATATGGACACAGGGAGCCAAAAATTGGCGCCAGTTAAATGCATATATTGGGAGATTGGTTGGAGATATAAAAAATTGACTGAACTCTGTTTCTTTAAATCGATTCCGCTACATGTATGGCTATTTTCGAAAAATTCAGTGCTGGTCGAGCATATGCTCTGGTCGAATTGGCGTGGAATGACCCAGGATAAAGTCTTTCGGAGTGACCCACGTATTTCTCCTCTCTTTTAGCTGAAATCTCGTGACACACCTGAGCTGAACGATGCACCGGTTAGGAAACACACTCCTACGGAAATCTAGATTTTTTAAAACACTTTACTGCATGATATATGAAAACCGTGGAGGAAAACATTAAAATTTCCTACATATTTCTTAAAGGCACCAAAAGAAGATACTTTCTATCAAATTTAGGCTAAAATTAGGTCATTTTATGGCCATTTTGGGTTTTTGCAATCATGGAAGAAATTTGCGAGAAGAAAGAAACTCCAATCGATAGAACTTGTTGAAATATGTAAATAAATACAAATTTATGACCTGAGATATAGCCTTTATTCAAATTTTGGAATTGCATAGAAATAAGACCAAAAATCTTTACTTGCATAAGGATTCTCAAATATTCTCAAAAAGTTTCCCCTTGGAAATAGACATACATGTAAAAAATATTTGTTATTATCAATTGGGAACATTATATTGATACATATTTCAGGAATTCCTCATTTGCCAAACGGTAGATCTTCAGCTATGTTATATTTAAAAAATTATTCCCAGTATGTTCCCGATTGGGAAGACGATGCGGTGTAAGGTTTAATCAAATTTTCTCACGTAATCAATTAACGCCTTTATAAGAAATTACAATGTACGAGGGGGGTGCAAAAGTAGTGAGACTCGTGCTTTTATTGTCTTTATTTTGTTGTCTGTCTTTCAATAAATGGAACCACAGATGGGAAAAAAGTATATCGAGGCAGGAGGACTACATTGAGAAATAAAGGGTCTACTATATTCGGACAAAGGTATAAATAAAGTTCTGCCCGCCCCTAAATAAAGTCTCACTACTTTTGCACCTCCCCTCGTATAATGTGCCTAGTTACAGCCTTACTATGCAAAACCTCATAACTAAACTCAAGGTTTTCGAAAATTTTCGCATCCCACTTTCACTTAGACACAACGCGAGATGAATGAAAGAATAAAACAATTAAATGTAATAAAGCGAGAGAGAAAGGGCGAAGAGGCTCGAGGTTCAAAATCCACGTGAGGACACAAAGAGACGTGCATGCCTTCGTAACGTCCCTAGTCGAGGTCGAACGTTCATGTAAAATAAGATGGGTGAACCCCTCTTTCAGATGATGATTTTGTGGGCGCCTCTATCTTGAAGCTATTCACGGAACGGGCACGGACGGCTTCACCTAACGCGACCTATGCATTCACGACCCAACGAGTAACGAAGTCATTTTGCAACCGGAGTCTCATGAGGTTTACGTGCCCTCTCCTTCTGCCGGTACGCTGGAGTTTGAAAAACCTACCACGTTCCACCGTATCGATTCTTTTAATGTTGTAAGCACGCCTGGATGAGGTTCCTCTTGTAAACATTCTCCCGCGAAAAGAGGAGAGTCCCATTTTCTAACCGCCTCTCGTTCGAAAGTCTCCGTACCTCCTGTCCCTGCCCCGCCTCTGAACCCTCTCGAGCGCCGTCGGATCGCTTTAGTTGCAGGCTTCGACAATCGATCACATTACTCTAAATGGGTCTTACCGGTGCCGCATGCAACGGCAGATTGTGCGCGAGCTCCCCTCGGTAGCGGAGAGCCGGATTCTGCCTAAAATCCTCCTTCGTTTAGCTACCGTGTCGTGCGCGTGCGAAGGGAACTCGAGTCGTTCATCTCAGGTGATCCCTCAGTTTCTCCCATCTCGAATTCTCCGAGGAAATCTCGTTCGTCCCCTTCGACTTATCCTTGCCAAGGCGTTCGGAGACATCGTTATCATGACCAAGGTGCGGAATCTCATATTTCTCCCCTCGAGAAACTTCATGAGCCATTTTTCACTCCACCCGCCAAAAGTCAGTTGAGTCCTCGTTCTCTGATCTGATGATTCTCTGATCCTATCCTCCTCCTCGAAGGAGAAAACCTATTTTCGTGTCTCGGCTAATTTGTCGATTTTACTCACGAGGCTTTTGCCAAAATCGTTATCGTGAACTGGGAGTCGTTTCATCCGACAAATTCTCTATTTACAATAACCCCATTCTCTTCCCTCCGACCGGTTGCTCGTCCTGTCGTGATTGAACGTGATCTCGAACCATAAATGTCCGATCGATCTACGATTTACCGATTTAAGATCCTCCCAAACGCAAAAACCCAGTTCATTTCTAGTGCATAGAATGATTCCTTTATCGTCTCTTCCGATTCCTATCCTTTGAAGTTCCTCGTAGACGATGTGAAGGTTCCCCCGGGTCTGAGTTATTCCGTAGGGCTTTCGGAGTTTTCTTCATCCTTCCCTGCCACTCGCTGTCATCTGTCATCCGCAAGACACCCCAGCCGTGTCCATTCCTAGCAGCGTCTGTCATCCTTTTCATAAGCGAGTAGGTGCAGCCGCAAATCGACTCTCAGCCCAGAATTGATTATCTTTATTATTATCATTGTCATTTTTATTATTATTAGGGGAGGGATGGTTGAGAATTCCCCACCCGGATTCTTCTTCCTCTGACCCTCTGATTTCTTTCACCTGTGGGAAGAGCTCATTTCCCCAACTCTGATTCGCCGGAGGAAAGACTCAATCGATACTGTACAGGGTGGGCCATAAGTCCCTATTCCCCTGACTTCATTAAGCATCCAAAGCATCTGTATGTACACCATCATTGTCCCGACATAAGATAATGCGTCTCCAGGTTCTATGGGACATTTTCCTTAGCATTGCAGGGGTGATTGTTCTGAAAGCTGCATCCATCAGTTCATTTGTCGTCTGCTAGCGCCTCTTGGACACAATTTCCTTGACGTATCCCCACAATGAATTATCACATGTGCTTAGGTCAGAGCTTCTTGCTGGCCATTTCAAGGGTTCTGGAGATGTCGGAGACCCACAAAAAAGAACAATTATTGGGTATAGGGACTTATAGCCCACCCTGTACAATAAATAAGGGTGGATTTTTGAACAGAGAACTATCCGATAATGCAGCTTTATTTCTGAGAAAATGCATTATAAATCCGGTA
>CAJPEV010000920.1:0-53498 GCA_905338385.1 Darwinula stevensoni
GACGTCTGGGGAGGCAGTTGGGAGTACTTCTCGCCGATCTCCCTCGCAAATTCGTCACGAGTTCCCTCATCGCGAAGGGCTTCCCACCTCACTCGTCTTTCAACGCGTGCGGTTCTCTGCCTCGTTCTGAGATTTGCTCTTATCCGAAGTTTGCTGACCACTAGATGATGATCGGTGCTCAGTTCTGCCCCACGCCAAACCCTCGTATCCGTCACAAGGCCCCACAAGTCCGCCGAAAATGCATATTTGCATGAGACAAATCAATACTGAGAATTTCACGTTTCAACAAATTTCAGCATTTTAATTTCATTTCTCTCGCTTACAAGAATTTTTCGCAAGAAGGCATTCCACATTTTCCAAAATGATGACTACGTGTGTTTATTTGTATAATTATAAAGTATAATAATGCTATTTTCTTTTCTTGCCACCTCACCCTCATAAAAGCGGACTTCTAATGCCCAAGAGACAGAATGAACAGCAAACAAAGATGATTTAGACTGGGCTTAGCATTCCGTAAATGTCTCCTCCATGGGCTTATCTTGAAGGAAGTCATCACTGAGGCAGTAGGGTAGCGTCTCAAGTTTAACAAGATGGGTAAGCCCAGTCCAGTGGTGGGCCTCCTTTCATTTTAGGAGACCCGCATTTTGGCACCTAATTAAACAATGCCAACTCTTTCTAGTCTTCGGCCATTAAAAACATCATTTTTCAGTTACGTTTGAAAGTTATCCTTGATGCCCATGAAATGATGGGAGGGTGGAGGGTTGTGCGTGCTTGAAACCATCCGCCGCGAAGGTTGGGGGGGAACTGACAGCTCTCGTTGCTGACACGGCACCGGGCCCCTAGGCCTGGGTTGTACGCGCATGCGCATTGTGATCCATTTCCGGAATGGCTCACGGGTACTCATGCTTTCCTCTCCCTTAGTAAATTTAAAATATAAAATTAGCAATAAAATGCCAATTTTGGTGCTAATTCGCCACGAAACGAATTCAGCCTGTATCTTTTGCATATCTACCCGCTTGTCAATTTTCACATTGGTCAGGCCAATATTTTCTTAGTTATCGTCGGACAATCAAAGTGTGACACACGGACACGCGGACACACGGACGGACAGGACGGGAGCATAGGTGGTCTCTTTCCTTTCAGGAAAGGATGTCCACTAAAAACAGAACAAACGTCAGAAACTGCTTCACCACTCCGACATAGAATGAATTTGGACCTAGTGTCACATGAGTTATACAGGTACATCATGTTTCGTTAAATATTGTATACTTTTTGCAGGTTGGCCAAGAAATACTGCACTAAAAACTTGCGATTTGTATATTGTATAACTTTGCAGCAATTATGATAATTTGCACAATCTACATATATAATACGCAGTTTGCCGAATCACCTAACCATAAAGGAGAGATCGCATGAAGGTGACAGTGGTCTCACATCGATTGTCATGGTCTGAAAGCTTGCAAAAAAAAATTCTGTGCTAATTTATTAATTAATTAAAAAGTTAATTAGTTTATCTTCCGACGCTTCTTCTTAAGTTCTCTCTCTTGGATCGGACTACGCAGTCTATTGCATCTAAACGACGCCTTTTATATCTTATTACTAATTCAATCTCTCTTGCCGTTAACGGGACATTTTCCCTGAGGGAATGACATCCGAAGTGGACCACACGTCGAATGGTACATGTGATATATCAATCGCAACCTCTTGGTGAGTAGATTGCGTTGGTGCATATTTTATCTGCGAAAGATGAGAAAAGAAGTAGTAATTCTAATGTGAAGAAGTGTGGGTCGTAGGATAGGCAAGCATGAAATGGCGTGTGCTGAAAAAGTCGACCCGTTTGAATCGGAGCGATCAAGTCGAATTGAAAAACAATTCGACCTGATCGCTCCGATTCGAATCGTGGTCCTACCCGACCCGATAGGGCCAGCCCGCAGCTAGCTTAGGCCTCAAAGCTTCAGAGATCGGGGTCTCTGAGTTTGTTCTTTTTCTAGGCGGTTCTGCTGGCTCTGCTGACGATTCCAGCTATCCCATGACGTCACATTCGTGCTGACCTGTTCAGTGCTCTCATAGGTCATTACGTTCCGTTAGCACCTGTAAGCGGCAGGAGAAAAAGAACCCCTTAAAGCGTACTCACCTGTACCAAACCAGAATCTTGATTGCGAACCGAGCTGCCTGTCCGATCCGCGTCGGGTCGGTTCAATAGAGTTCATCCACATCCCTCAATATCATACCTTATCCGATGCCAGGATTTTCGAAATTTCAACTACGTGTCTCACTTGAAGGCTACGAGGCGGAACTCGCTGAGAATTTTCATTCATCCAGTTGAAGGTTCCCTGATGACGTAACGCATCTCCTATTATTGATCAAAGCGTGGCACTTTGAAATTCGAACGTTATCCCTTTACTAATTGTATTTTCTCTCATTGCTATTTAAAAATTAACCCAGAGTGTATTATGCCTGTTGAGATTTTATTACCCGCGAAGCGGATCCCGCGGGACGCGGGTGTGGTCTGGTCACAGTATACAAAAAAACTAAAGAGTTTTAAGGAAAGAATGTTCATGCCTGATTGATGTCTTGTTTAGCTATTGTGCCACGTAAATGTCCGCCTGTTTGCGCTGGCTTGCACGGGTCACCGCACCACTGTGTGAATCGTGTCCATGGGAATATTGGCTTAATTTCTTATGTTCCGGCTTAATTTTTCGCGGGAACTTTGTCTATTTCTTGGTCTCCCCAGCACGACCCGGAATTGTTCGTACTCCTGCAAATGTTGCGTTGGTGCGTGAAGGGATTTTTGAAAAGTCGGTGTCCTGAGACACTAAAACTCTCACAGGCACTGAACACATGCAGGATATCTCTCCAAAACACTTTGAAAATTTTTTGTGATTTACACGTTCCCGTACAAGATTCAAGCAGGGACGTCATTTCGGAGAGGCAAAGGGGGGGGGAGGGGGGGGGGCAACAGCCCCCTTTGCGCCTTTTTTTTTTAATAGCGATTTTTTTTAAAGCGATTTTTAATACCCTCCTTTATTCCCTGTAATTGCCTGAATGTCCGCCTTTAGAGCTCTCATGCGGCATGACCTTAACGGTTCCTGTTTTTTGTTTTGCTAAATCATGAACTCAGATATGCGCTCTTGAAATTTCCAGTTGCGTATGCTGAGATCTTGAAGTTAATTGACCTCGTTTTAACTCTGCCTTTGACAACTGCTGAGAGGCACTCGGAAAAGAGTAGAAGATTACTTACGGTCTTGTTGTGGGTATGAGAAACTGGGTGATCTGCTATTGTTGGCAGCACTAAAAGCGAACATGGAGGAAGTGACTGATAATTCGAAGAAATGATTGGTCGTCGCTACTCGCTGTCACAGTAAGTCCCATTGATTTCGTGGGTATTAAAAACACTATCTCTAAACCAGAGAACTTTTGTGAATCTACTTTACGCCTCTTAAACTTTCATTTGAGAGAATTTCTACTGCTGAAGGCAACCACGAGTGTAGTTTCATCTAATTAAATACCATGCTTCTTGCATCTCACTTTACATTACAAGGTAGGAAGGATTTCTGGTGCCGACTTGATTTCGTGAAATCCTAAAATCATTTTTTTTTAAATAGATGATTTCGCGAATTTTGATTTTAACGAACTGGACCATCCCTTTTGATTTGACCATTCGGAAAAAAATTCACTGGGAATTTAATTTCGCCCTTGAATGTGCCTCGCAAAATTCGCGAAGTTGAAGCAGGCGATAACATTTCTCGCTGAACTGCGTTTTTTTCAAGTTGCATAGCTTCATTGCCTCCTCCTTGCAGTTTCACCAAATGATGTCGCAGAATTCAAGTTGTCCAGGAACTTTCTGACAAAACAAAACCGGATCACAACTTGTGTAACGTTTCTTTGGATGTGTGAGCGTGATGACAGATTTATCGAAAATCTCATCATGTCGGACGAAGCGCATTTTCAGCTCTCAGGGGTTGAAAACAAGCAAAACATCTTGTGCTTAAGAGAACCGAAGGAGTTGCACAAGAAACGCCTACAAAGTGATCAGTGCGCGCCAGTGCTTACAAGGATCAGGTCGACATTTACGAGGCATTATTTTTAATAGCTAAACATGACATATACCAGACATGAATATTCTATCCTTAAAACTCCTTCGTTTGTGGAATACCATGGTGTACAAATTATTTTAATTACTGTAAAAATATACACGTTACACAGCTTTTACTAGTGTCTGGCATTTCTTGACCAGCTTGCACGTGGACATGGGAGAAACCCAGAGCAGTTCACAGCTCTGGCAGATGTTTCCATAAGCAATTCGCTCGAATCCACGAGGTGCATAAGCTGACAGACTCCACATCTGCCTTATGCGAGGTCAGACGTCACATTTAATCACTTGTGGGCAGAGAAACCCTGCATCATATATTCCATTTAAAAAGGTATATGTAGTAGGGTTTTTGTGGAATTTCCCTGCTCGAAAATTGCCCTTCCCAAGGCTTGTCCAGTCGAGGGCAATTCTCCTTTCGTTTGCGTTGACGGATTATTTAAGGCTGAAGAATACCATGTTAGCTATCAGCGAGAATGCCCCGCCTGATTCTGCCTGCTACTAACGAAGAAAGAGAAGCTTGGAAGACAGTGGTTGCGTCAACGAAGGCGAAGGCTTTGAGGGCAGAAACAAGCTACCCCAGTGGAGGTGCAGGATCCATCTGCAAGTGCAAGAAGTCTTGTCGAACCAACAGGTGCATCTGCAAAAAACTAGGCATAGCATGCTCATCCAAGTGTCATGGGGGAAAGCCGTGCAACCTCCCAAAATAAGACAAGTATAATTGACTCCGCTTCGAAACATATTGACGGTGATTTTTTTCTTTCTATACATGGACTGAAATGAAATTCCACTTCCCCCGGATGTCTTGATAATTCTCTTTCTCCCTAGGGGTAAGCAAAATGATGGAAGCAATGGCAGCTAATCCGGGTGATTTGGAATCCCCCTAGGGGGAGGTGACATAATGGAGGTTTTCGAGAGGATACCGCTAAACCCGTGGGTTTAGCGGAATCCTGTCTTCCCCTAGGTAGATTCGAAATCCCCCTGAATTCCACAAAACCCTACGACTTACTCAACACATTCGCTGCTGATGACGTACATGTGCATCAATGACTAGTTTTCAGCAGCGCCGAGGTGCTCATGCGCATCAGGGGCGCTGTTGTTTCATGGAACTTGGTTTTTGTGCAGCGTCACTGCGGGAAGCATCTGACTTGCAAATTTACATTTGGCGTTTAAGTCGAGGATGAGATTTTTCAACGCCATGGAACGTGTTAACCCTTTAAGTGCTTCTGAAAGAGTTAACTCAATCGCAGAAGTATCCCGCTTCTGGCAGCATTTCTTCATGTGCTTCTTACCTGAAAACATTCAGGTCAATCTATCTGTCCAATTATACACTTACATAATATGGTTAATGAGGGAACATATATACGTTACTTGTATGTATTTTTAAATTTATAAGTAGAGCACACCAAAAGCAAAAAAATTCACTCGCAGGGATGTGTGAAGAAAAGGACTGTAGCAGTGAAACGGTAAATATATAGCACCGAAACATTGCCACCCGTTATTCATGCTTTCATGGAAAAGCAGAAGCATACTTTAGAGCAGACCACACATGGAGCAGCCATCTGGACGTGAGAGTTGAAAGGCATGGTGGAGGCCTTTGCACTTGCGTTAAGAGATCCAGTGACACTTGCAAACCGGATCTAGATCTCTCCGCTCTCTCAGCTAGTGCTACCCTTGGCTTGCATTCGACGCCCCTGCTAGTGCTATCCATGGTTTGCTCTCTATGCCTTTGCTAGCATGTATTGGGGGACACGAAATGTAGGATCGCTTACATCATTTTCGGTCAAATAATTTGTCTGTATGATCACAACCACGTTTTTCAGGACACTCTCCGCGGCATGTCGGGTGTGACATCTGCTATAACAACTGTCATAGCTATTGTGCTACAAGTTACTATTTCTGTTTTTGTAATCGCTGTGACGTTCCTGAAAAGCACGTCTGATGTCCGAGACTTTCTGGTTGGTCCTGCCTTGCAAAACATCCAACTGCATCCACCTGACTGAACTACAAGGTAGATAGGAAATGGAACCAGGTGGATGTCGTCGCCCCCCCCCCCCCCGGCTGAATTTTGGAGCAGGTGGATATACGCCTAAAGGGATATCCAGCTGGGGCATGTCCCTTCAGGACATTCATGTCCAAAGACGCGTCCGTTAAAAGCTCAGTGAATTTAATCAGCCCTACAGTACATTACCCAGGTGGGATTATAACATGGTGAAATTCTCTCTGGAGCCATCGCCAATTTCCGTTTGCACATTCTGATAGGATCAAATAATTGCAGTCGGCTTATGTATGGACTTAGGAGCAAATCAATGTATGCCAATCAGGGTTGCTGGTGCAGTATCAAATGAGAGGAATCCTACAAGCTTTTTGAAAGCTTGATCTCTTTGAGAAAAGGTTTCAAGAGTCTTGAAGCCTCACTCATAGAACTCTCTTGATGCTTTGTGTAATTATGAAATGGCGGGGGGGGGGGAGGAATTACAAGAGGCATGGTATCAGAGCAGTCATTGATCATTATAATAAAAAATAAAAAAGAAGCAAAGTCATGAAAGTCATGCAAGTCGTGCAAGTCATCTTGCAGACATGGAATGACACGAATCAAGGACAAAGCTCAGCTAGAACTCCTGAAAAACAGTGCTCTTAGAAACTGTTGGTGGGTTGACACTAATACTCCGAGTTCCATATCACTGGTACTGGTATGAACCGTTAGAATACCATTGAAATGATAATGCCTTGCCCATGTAAGGGCAAGAAAATGTCATCCATCTCGAGACGTGTCAGTGCCTGGGCTATTCACCACTCAAAAATGCGATAATGGAGGTGAGTCTCTGGTGTTGCAACTTCCTGTGTGGGAGGAAGGTGATATTTGTACAATATGTGATAAAAAGAGTTTCCTGTAAGATACGGAAGAGAGTTTAAAAACGTATGATTTTATCAACCCACTGTGGAATCTCATGTGACTACCGAGTGCGAATATCAGGACCATCTGATCCTCTCTCAGGTCGTGTCAGATACTTTATATCTGACCAGAATATTTTCAACGTAAACTTCATGTTTGTTCGTTTTAGCTCTCATCAACTCATATCAAGAAACTCCAGTAGCACACCCACGTTGTATCAACGTTGATTCAATGTTGATTCAACGTAGATTCAACGTTACGTGTTTCAAATTGTTTGGTGGGAATAGATCTCAAAAGCGTTAGAAGAGACAGAGAGAAATGCCTTTCACACTTGGTCTTCACATGTTAGTTTGTGCAGTGAACTGTCTTCCTTCCATATCAGCCAAGAAAATTGTTATCGTCACTCTGATAGGTAAGCAAGTGAGGGAAGGGGGACGCATGTAATGTTCAGGCAATACGTGTAGTTCACCTCTTATTCATGTAGCATGTCTCCCTGAAAATAGGTACATTGTTTGTTTTAACGATAAATATCCATAAATAAGGAAGAAGATGCAAAGTAAGAGTCGACTGATGAGAAGCAGGTGTAGATGGGGAAGGAGCAGGCTTGTCCAAGATACGGTTTTAAATAACCAATTACAATTACAAATATCTCCCAGAAATAATTAGAGTGAATTTTACCCTTTCGCTCATGATTTGATTTACACTGATAAAAAATTCATGTTATAAGGCCTTCTAGATTAGGACATTAATACAAGACATTCTACGCCATCACATCAGCATCTGTTGCCATAGGATCAGAAAATTAATAAGTAATTGCGCCCTTAATGAATTATGTGCCTTTTGGTAACATGAATGGGCATTGTGAGGGAACAGATCTAGGGTGCAGATTTTCATGCTACTCCATTTCCCCCTCATTTTTGACCATTTGTATGCTCGTTCAGTGTAGGGATTTCTATCAACGAGAAAGATAGAATTTCCATTCTTCTACTCAGCATGGCTTGTATATTTTTTGGCAGTGACAGCATGAAATGCCAAAAATCACAATTTTGGAGCATACTTCCTGTTTCCAAGGCTCACATAAAAAGTCTTTGAGAAAGAAACCAACGGACGTGCTGCGTTCCTCTAACCGCTCATAACAGAAACGCCTGACGGACAGCCAGAGCCAAGCGGATTCGTGGCGGCCCATCGCTTGGTTTCGCAGCATTTGATCTTATCTTGGGGGAAAGGGAATTTATCAAGACTCTTTCCCTTTCTACCTCGCCTCATATAAATATTGGAAGAACTCATGGATAGTATGGATTTGATCAAGTGCGTAGAGAAAAGCTGAAGCCTACTCTTGGATCTTGGGAGAAGCACTTAAGGCAAGTTTGACTCTTTGATACAGAGGGTTCCAGATCTTAGTGCAATTCAACCCCTTAATTCAATTATTTGGGGGAATGAGTCAAGTTGTTTGTGATGAAATTCTCCGAAAACGTTATTCTTCTCGTATGGATTCCCGTCAATAGTGATTTTTCAATGTTCAGAGCCCTGCTAAGGTCCAACTGCTTGATTGTGACTCCAATTAATATTGAAATGAAGGTATGCTATTCTGCCCATGTTAATTGGTATTACCAGAGTGTCCATAATATGTAAAACTTTACCACCATCCCATTAAAAAAAATGTCGAGCATGCTGTTATAACATATATTTTTTTTTTGCAGCATGAAAGCATTATATTTTGCAGAATTACAGAGCATGAAATTCCTGTCCCTGGTGATAAATTTGGGATAGATGTTTTCAAGATGCACCGCTTCATCACCCTAATCAGTTGATTTCCAGGTCTATAGTGGTACACCTCATTTGCTCTTTACCCCTAGGGCAACTCAAGTCAAACCTATCCAAAACGCATGGGTGAAATTCGATTAAGTTCCATAGACTACAGAACAAATTGGGGCATAAATGAATTTTCTGCCTTTGGCAGAGGAAAAGTCTGCACTGATATTGATGAAAGTCCACAATATGTTGGTAAAATATGAAAATTTTCAATTGCTCTCACAGCTCTGCCCCCGGTGACTCAGGCTAGGACGTACCTGGAATTCTCCTTCCCTTTCCTAAATACTTATCTTCTTGCAAGTTCATGCTGTCTTTCCTAACTTTCTCTTTTAGGCATACTTTTTTAGTTCTTGTATACCTTCTTCCGTGAAAATGTAGACTTTCTTTAGATTAATAATACGGATAAAAGAGGAATACGATAGGAAATGCATGGTGACACGCACTTTTGTACATATAAATAATATGAAGCATGAACGAATAGAAAAGTAATTGTGAATCCCATTTGCAGAATTCTCATTGCTTAACCTGGTTGATCCATAGCTTAGAAGGCAAGAGAGATTATGGACACAGTCATTATTATTGTGTTGGATGTAGCGTCAAGGTTAACTAAAATCTGAATTTGCCCTCATTGGAAGTCAAGGAGATTTCTAATTAGGTAACTGTGTTGGACATGTAGATATCAAATGAAGCGATCAGGAAAGCGTCCATCAACAGTATATATTCCTATCCACAAGATGTAAATGTCCGCGATCAATGAAGGTGCTGTACAAACTAAATCTGAACGCAGCGTACTGCGAGCCCATGTCAACAGCAGCCATTGCCTACAATACACAATCGTGGTGAAGCTGGAATGAAAAGTATTTCTGGCTCAGAAAGATTTTGAGTATAACATGCATACACTCTTGGAAAAAGGGGAGCGATTTTTCTCAAAAAAGAGAGTAAAATCGCCAACTCCAGTTTCACTCCCCTTTACCTGGGAAAGGAGTGTATTTGCTCCATCACCAAGGAGTAACATTGCTCTCCTCCTCCATGAGTAAAAACTCTCCCCTCAGAAAGAGATAGGGATGGCATGCAAATACGCAAATCCTCAAATATACCTTGTGTCACTTTTGCTCTCGTACAGTACAGGCATCGACCGACCGTTGACTGTACTGATTACAGTATATGTCAGAGGATGAACCACCTATTACGGTTCCATGAAAGGTCCGCTATATCAGTCCTTCATTTCCTCATTCTCTTATCAACTTGAGGAAGCGATAGGATTGAGTTCATGAACGCCCCTTCATATTCTAAATCTCCCCTCTCTATCGAATTTTAAAAGGGTTCTCATCAGGAATATGAGCTTGTTTATGGCCTGGGCTCTATGAATCTGTCTTGAATATGTGGATAACAAATGATGGAAAGTCCGTGTTTATTGATTCTTATAATGAAACTAGGCGATACATATGTCGAGGTACAAAATAATCCTGCGAGGGACGATTTCAGAGAAAAAGGGAAGGGAACTTTTGTGTATTGTGCGAAAAGCGAGACCCTTACCTCCATCTAGTGGCCTGGCGAAGAACTTCAAGATGTTCACTTCATTACGAAATATGAGAGAGCATTTGGTGAGTAATACGAGAGTACATTTGAGATAGCTCACGTAGTGCTCACTTTTTACTCCCTAAACGCTCGGAATTTTATAAGAGTGTACATACATGTATATGCGTTGTGACAAGTGTGGAACTATTGATACATTGTTGAGATGGAGATGAGATCAGAAAAGGTAAGATTTCTAGAATATCCCAAATTCCCAGAATATGAGGAAGATAAACTTATTTACTCACCTCGAGCACCAGCCTCATTACAGGATGCCATGCTTCTAATTCTCGGAACTGTGAGTATCTGGAAACTCCCGCAGCTGGTGAACTATATCCGGGGTGAATAATCTAATTGCGAACGATTATGCATTGAATGAGTCAATAGATGCAATGGTGTTTAGTAGTTCCCTTGAATGTCCCTTGAAATCCCATTGTATAACTGTGCATTCAGTGAATGAAAGGGTTGGAAAGTAACTAGTTGGTAACAGGTGCTTTTCCGGCTATTTTTATGCCACATAAGAAACATCGTGGGTTATACAACGGAACCATGATGATGGGCGACACGAGTCATAATCGCACATATGTATCAAGTTCTGTTGCTAGAAAAGCCAATTCAAATACTTCGCTGTATGGTCCCAGCACATCTTCCTTTGCCAACACGATGATGGGAAGGCGTCCAGCTGCTGTTTCAGGCAAGGCCAATATAGTGTCTCGTATTTCTCGACTCCTTACGTCACCCTTCATCTTTTGTCAACATCTGGTCGCATGCGTTGGTATGTAGATAAAACAATAATTGAATCATAGGGAGAACTGCATCAAGTGATGGATGGTAACAGATTATTTTCTGCTGAAAAAATTGAATTAGTTACGATTTAGTAGTCAACAAATATAGGGTGGTTAAAAAACGCTCTACCGTTTTCTATGGGAGAAACGCAGTTTCATAAATTCAGCAAAAAAATTACATGCGATACGCGATCGATATTTGACAGTTAGAAGGCGTTGAAATGCTTGCCTGCTTTTTTTCAGCACCTATGGCTAAGTCGTGCAATGCCCATTTAGAGGTGAATTAAAGGCGCTTAGAGGTGGATCATCACGCCTCAGGTGAGGTGATTACCTGTGCTCGACCGTCTCAGTATTCAATGAAATTTTCAACTTTAACTTTTCAAGGAACAGTTGGATCCAGCTGATACTTGATAGAAATGTTCGTGAGTCTATGAGGTTTAGTTTACTTCCGCAAGATGGCGCTGTATCTCAATAGAGGGCGCTGTTGTTCACTGGGTGACCGAGGGTGATTTAAAAAAAAGTGAAATGATCCACCTGTAAACTGTATAACGGGACAATCACGTGGCTCAGAGAATTGTTCAGGAAAAAGAGACAAGACAAGCTCCTCAACACCTATATGTCCAATATCAAGAGTTTATGAATCTTATATTTTTCACTCTCGGTCACCCGGTCAACAACAGCGATCTCTTTCGAGATACAGCGCCATCTTGTGGAGGAGAAAAAAAGCCTCTTTGACCCTTGAACCTCTCTGTCAAGTATCAGCTGGATCCAACTGTACCTTGAAAAGTTAAAGTTGAAAATTTCATTGAATTCTGAGTCGGTCGAGCAGAGGTAATCACCTCACCTGAGGCGTGATTATCCATCTCTAAGCATCTTTAATTCACCTCTAAATGACATTGCATGACTTAGTCAGGGGTACTTAAAAAAAGCTAGCAAGAATTTCAACACCTTGTTAATGTCAAATACTGATCACGTACTGATCACATACTGATCAAGTCACTGCACGCTTCAATCTCTGGATAGCCGTACGGATATGATCCCAATTTCCATCTACCTGTCCTTTCACCCCGGAACGTTGTCGCACCCTGTCTCGATAATATTCCCTTTTTTCCTATGATGTTTCTCATCTGTATAGAAATCTGCCATTGCTTTACTTGTCCGAGAGGTTAGTGACTTCTCCATTCCGTTCGATAACTGCTCGTTCTGTCCATAGTGGGGAATATTTGTTGTCATCGATTCCCATTTCTACTTTAACGCAAACAGCCTTATCGTTGAGATGTAATGAGATACCTGTATGTGATGAAAAATGGCTTTCGTCCACACAGGTCAGCCCTTGATTACCGAGTTGAAGCTTCTTCTGAACGACGTTAAACTCTTTCTTCCAACAGTGAAATCCTCCTTTCGTCAATTTCGTCTTTCGTCTGTAGAGCTTTCGACTGGCTAAGGCACATAGATTCTTGTACAGGGTGACCACAAATAAACGGTACCCATACAATTTAATAATCCCTCATTATTGTTTCAAATGACACGTTCTTTGGTACACATTTGCTTCGCATGATGCATGATAACAATGGAAAGTTTCAGATGAATATCTTAAACACTTTCGCTGCCATACGACCCGCCGGCGGGTCGTAAGGGCTCTCTCCTCCTAGGCCATACGACCCGCCGGTGGGTCGTACGTTCTCTCTTCTCCTGGGTCATACGAGCCGCCGGCGGGTATTCTTCAACAGCTCTTGAAGAACCTCAACAAGGTATCCTTACATTTTCGCTGAAGAATTTATCTGTTTAAAAAAATGTTCAAGTTGCTTAATTTTTTGCAGTCAACCCTCTAGTTCAACCTGACTTGTAACACACATTTCCTTTCGTTTGTAAAGAGCTTAGAACAGACTGTAATCCTTTCTTGGCAAATTTGTCCAACGCGTTGGTCGCAAGTTGATTGGCAAGCGCCTATGTCGTCGAAGCGGCGGCCACTCATCGAAGGCATCTCATTTTTGGAATCAGCCTGAAGTCGTAAGGTTCGAGGTCCAAGGAATACAAAGAATGTGGGAGCAATGGCACTCCAAGATTGGTTAGAAATTAAATAGGTACGACATAGGTGCCGTTTGATTGCCGACAGTCATTGCGGACAAGCTCAGTTTCGTCATTACGGCTTGTCGATTGCCGCCCATGCATTCATCATCTCAAGTGGATCCCCACCTTTCACGGAATCGCTTGTGTCATGCACACCAGAATTAGGAGGATTACTTTGGCCTCAGGGGAACGGCCTCCAAATAATGGCTTGGCAGCGAAAGTGTTAATGTCATTGATTTGATTGAGGTCAGAGCTCACGCTTCAGATGTCGGCCTCTACGCTGCAGGCACACTTGGATACGATTTGATATTGAATGGGCCACCCATCAGACCCAATGACCCACCACATCTGTCACCGCCAGATATACTGTATATCTTTGGGGCTATCTTAACACATTGAGAACCGGACGAATACATTTCATCCGGGCATTTTAGGTAACCATCGTAAAGCTACAAGCTTCCTACTCAATGACAGCTGTTCAAGCAGTTCGAAAAACCTTCAACAGATGACAGGAGTTGTTTGGTTTTCGGTCATACGCAAAAAACGTGTTTACGCGCGTCCCGTCCTTCCCGCGCGTACTTGAAGAAACGAGTAAACACGCGACCCGTTCTCAATGTGTTAAGGAAAACGTCTACCGAGGAAGGCCACGATCCATAGATGATCTCAAAACAGCAATAACTGACAAAATCCGTTCAATCATTGTAGCCGAATGTGTCAGAGTAATAAACAATTTTGTACGTCGCATCCAAGTGTGCCTGCAGCGCAGAGGTCGACATCTGGAGCATGTGCTCTAACCTCCATCAAATAAATGGCATTAAAGACATCCAGCTGAAACATTCCAAAGTTATCATGCATCATGTGAAGCAAATGTGTACCAAAGACGTGTCATTTGAAATAAAAATAAGGAGGGATTATTAAATTGTATGGGTACCGTTTTTATGTGGCCACCCTGCACAAACGTGAGGATCCGTGGTCCCATTCACCATTTCATTTCAAATTTTCTTTATAGCTCCAATTCGTTGGACGTTTTATATATGATACCCTCAACGATACACTCCCTAATTCTTCGTAAAAATGTCCTTCCTAATTCTTCGTAAAAATGTCCTTCCTAATTCTTACTTATGACATCTCTTCCATTCTGAAAAAGGTCCATCATATTGCAGGCGAAACCACCAATTGCACCCTCAATTGCGAAATAGCAAATCTTCCACTTATCTCAAATGAACATGGATTACCACACTCCAAAGTGACCTGAAATCCATGTTGATTCGGTCATCACTTTAAAAAAAAATCTATTTCAAGCCAAAAAGCCAATTTTTGTATACTTTCCATTAAGAATGAGTTTTCTGACTTTCAACTCAAGCTAGAAGAGTCAGGATGGCACAAAAGTATCCGTTTCAACGAGCACAAAATTTACAAGTCATCATCAGCGAGGTGTTCAAATTAGCTACCATCGACATCAATTCAGTCAGGAACGGAACGACGCACCTGGCATGCATTATGTCAAACGTCGTTGCATCCCACCTAATGAAATATAGCTTAAATTTAATCATTTAAATTGGAACTTACTTTTGGGTCACTCTGTAAATTCCTTCATCCATGGAATTCCTTGAAGTTTCTTGGAGTCACTTTCGCTTCACGGATCACCGGAGGAGACGACCTTGAGTTTGTCTGGCTTAGTTTCCTCTCCTGGGGGAATGCACGGATTGTGGTTGACATTTATTCGGCCAGATGACAGGATAGCTTCGTGAGAACCTTGGAACCCGGCGTATTTTCTGTAATATCTTGTGCTGCTTGGCGGGGAGACAATCGGAATTCCCACCTGTAGATATACTAGAACACAAAATGATGGCGACGAACGCGTTAATTTCATTATTTACATGGATTATTGACTTTATGACCTTAAATAACCTGACTTCAATGCTTTGACGGATAAATAATCTAAAGAGGTTCACGATTCAAATTACAGAAGATACGTTGCACCACCTTTTAACATTTCACTAGTTCGCTCTTTTATTCTCCGGTAGGATGATCCAGGATATGAAAGTGCAGGTGTGTTGGTAGCAATCCCATTCTCCACTTTCGTCACTTCCCCCACATGTGCTTTGTTCTTTTCATTTTGCGCTCTCCATGTGATTTCCCTGGCAACTCCAGTCAGCCATATGGCGTGCCACTCATAGTTTCATCGATCCAATATTACGATATTTACATTCTCGCGATTGTCTAAATTATGAGGGAAACCTCATTGGAAATAGCTGCCCCTCCCGGAAGAGAAGCTTCAAAAAGGAAACGTTTTTCTTTCGAGGTGGAAAATCGAACTGGGAGGGAAGATGACCGATAATATCACTATAATTTCATAATTGCGACTTTATAACAGAGTCCTGTTATGAACACTTGCATCTCGGGAGTCCCAAAGCAGGAAGCTGCCTAATGATACTGAATGAAATAAAGAGTCCAAGGTCAAGAGAAATGGATAGAGAAAGGAAACGTGGAACTTATGCATTCAAGACGTAGTTCCATGAGCACTGGAGAATAACAAAATAAGTAGAATAGAGTCCTGGCAAAACCAATCGCAGAACAGGACTTGGCTTCATGCCAGTAACAAATACTCCTACCCTGCCTAGGCGAGAGCAGTCGCACCACTCTGATCAATGCTCAGCTGCTCCATGAGCGGGCAGCTGTTAGCCGTTTCAGTCTGCTTTCCTTCTTGTTTCTGTAAGAAGCGGGTTTTCTTCTTTTGTTATTTTACAGTGGAATTTAGTTTAAGCATGAGCCATCAGCTTTGCTTATTAGGGGAGCTTGAAGGGTTAGGGGTTGAGGTGCCCAACAGCGACCAATCTCAGCGCGCGTTGGATAGCCCCTCCCCCCCTTTATTTCTGGTGATTTATTCCCATAACTACGACCAAACCGGTTGTGAACCTGTTGCAGCAAGCAGCGGAGGTCAACAGCAGATAGTTTGTGTTCATACATGACATTGGAAGCCATTTCGGAGGTTAGTAGGTTCATTGAAGAAGGTATTGGTTAACTTGTTTCTGTAAGTGTGTACGTAATAGCTTAGCATATAGTTGTAGGTTAACTAGCAGCTTACCATACGGTAATAAGCAAACTAGCAGCTTGCCATACGCAAGTTAGTTAACTGGCAGATTAGCATTTACAAGTAAGTTAATGGTAGCATATACTTGCCAGCAAACACGCAGGAAACCAGGTGAAACAACAATTTTACCAACTCAACAGAGTCTGCCATCTTAACCTTCTGAAGTTATGCCACATTCCGGACAAAAATATATCAGAACAATAAAAAAATGACAATAAAATGCAATAATACAATTTTTGAGCCTTCAGCTTACAAATTTGAGGAATTATTCTTTTTTCCGGTTTCTAGGGCCTAAGTGAAACCATTCATCATCCACTAAAGGGTTAAAATAAATGTGTGCTGCTTCCAGCACAAATCAAAGGAGATGCAGCACGGGGAGATGCACTTTAGTTACCTACTTTTGAGTAAGTAATCACGACACGTTTTGGCTCGTTTTGATGTTTTCTGCCTTATATCATTATTGCCTCACCCTTGAACTATATACATTCGGTCAATTTACCTACTGTACAGCGATATTTGGATCAACAAGTAGTAAATCTATACTCATACAGGTCTTGGGTACTAACAATTTTCAAACAGCTAAACTTTCTAAGAGCCTGTGGGGAATATAGATGCGAAATATCCAGGACAAATGTTTCACTTTTGCTCCCAATTCACATTTGCTGGAAGGTATAATTTGTCATTTTTCTCTCCAGATAGAATTATTTCTAAGATGGTAATGACCAGGGAAAGAACCTCTGCTCGACAGAGTGGGATTTAAGTTCAATGGTTAATGCTAATGCTTATTTTTATTGGAAAAATTAATAATGGAACATTATTTAACATTACCTCATGTTCAGATTACTTTCCATACTCGTCACCGACCAAATTGCTTTCTTTAGATACACTTCTTGAGAGCAGCATAAATTTACCCTCGGGAATATGCATAACGTGTCTGGAAGTCGTTGGACTCATAGCAGTGCCCCCAGGGGAAATATTTGCAACCACTAGATCGTGAAGTGACAGAATTGATTGGAGGCTTGTTGATACCCTGTTCACAAAAACCTATCAGTTCATTTTTAATTTCAGTTGCTTTATCTTCCCCTGCTAAATTCACGACTTATGTCAGACTTCTTTGTTTATTTTTTGCTGAATTGGGCAATTCTCACCTACCTACCAAAGAAATCAGTATTGTTTTTCATGGTATATGTACGTATTTATTTCATAGTATATATTTCAGTGTACGAGGGACGATCTAAAAGTTTCTGCTCTGAGGAAGTAGATCGGTTAAAGCTGAAATTTGGTTCCCATATTCCTTCATCCTTTTCGGCAATTTAACCTTTTCGGGCATGGTGTCCACTGTAGCGGACGGCAAACATTTTTGGCGATGATAATAGTTTTCAGCCCTGGTACACATACCTCGAAACGTTTGGTGCATGCAGTCAACTCTAGGGCACACAATCTGTCCAGTGTTGCGTTCGAGCGGTGGAACATATTACTATTACGGATGAGTACTTCCTTGAGCGTTAAACCAAAAAAGGCATATTTGTGTTTTGCTTTAAAAATTCATGCACGAAAGGGTTAAAGGACCAGCAATTAGTTTTAGGTGCATTCATATAAAAAAATGATAATTTGCATATAAGACACGTTCCAGCCATAGCAAATAATTGTTTTAAATTGGAAAATTTAAATACAAAGTTATTTTTAGTTTGTCTTATTATTTAAACCATTCTTATTAAATAAATATATTCATCCCAATAAAACAGCTCCATCGATTTTAAAAAATTTAAAGCAAAACTTCCTCTGAAGTAGCCAAAAAGGCGAAACTGACAATGTCTATTCAATGAAGCAATTACAGCATTTAGTTGAAGAAGGAAAATGAATTATTCCCAATAAAATTGAAGCACTGTTCACACAATCGGACAAGCGTTGATCTCCAGGGAGGTAATGCTGATAAATAACATTTTTTAAACAGTCCATTGCATTCCCTGATATCTCATGGTAGAAACTTTTGGAACACCCCTCGTGTGTGTAAAATATCATTAATATAACATCAACATTTTAGATGAATCATCACCAGATTTATTTGAAGAATATCGGGTATGAAGTAAATACACAAAGCAACAACATGGCAGAATTGGTGGTATTTCTCTCTATCAGGGTACGACAAAGAGTTTTAATTTCTTAATGCACCTCATACAATGAAGGATGACCTTCATGACGAACCCTACACTTGTGACTTGTGCAAGTAGATCCCTAAGCATAGAATATTTTCGATTTAAAAATAACTTACAGCTACTTGAAAAGAAGAAACATAATTATGAAGTTCATCTGAGACATTGGGCATTGTTCGATTTTACACCCGGACAAATACCACATTGTGCTAAATCCGGAACAAGTGAAACGATTTCTATAGTTTAAAAAAAGTATTAAAAATTCAGATTCTTTCATGGCCATCCCAAATTCGCAATGTCTGGTTTGTGAGCACATATGAATCAATAACGAGTAACCTTCCCAATTTGCTCTGGTCTCCCCTTAGAACTCTGTCCATTCCAGAAGCTGAGCTTGGATTAGGAAGGTAACGTGCTCTGTTAAGCTTTTCTTCTTATCACTTTTATTTTTTGAGTCACAAAGACCTACTTGCCTTGTGGTTTAACATCTGGGACGATTTACATTTGCTAAATCTTCGATTTGCATTTACTGTCTCTCAGAACTTGTCCCCTTTTTCGAATTTAATCTGTTCCCGCTGTTTTACTTCAGCCACGAAAGACATTTTCTACTGAACATATAAAACAATGTAAAATCAGGACGGGAATTGTGAAGATCCAGGACTGCAGATAGTATAACCTCCTCGGAATCCTTGCATTGTACAATAATGTTTCTCTAAAAAGTTCATATTCATTGTTACATTCTTAGCATGAAATCGCTGTTATTTTGACTGTTGAAGATAATTACTGAAAAGAAATCTCCGTTTTCTCCTCTGCACTTTCATGAATGATGGTTCAGTGTTGCATAATGCTGGAACATGAAAAACTGCGATTCATTCATATCCTGCAATCACCCCTCTACATTGGACAAGAGTTGCTTGCTATTATTGAAACCTTTAACCCTCATCCGGTTTGCTCCAGTAAAAATGTCGGGTGACATAATGGTGGAAATCTTTCAGGAGACATTGTATGAGCTTCATGTTTGGCATAGGCAAGACTGGGAAGCATAGTGAATAGTTCTATAAGTTTCAACTGTGTCTCATAAAATAAAGGAACGACGAGAGGGGAAACACAAAAAAAATTTGAGAGCCACTGCAACAATCTCCAGAGCTAAATGTTCGTCTGTGATTGGCTCTCCTAAATAGAGCCACGCGCTGCTCCGAATCTCTCGCGCGGAGTCGTTCATAAAAATGCCGAAGAGATAACGATTGGTAATTTTAGTCATGGTTTATGGAAATAATGGAAACCAATGCTTTCTATTGAGGCTAGCTTCAGCGTAGCATTCACATTCCGCAATGCATTTATTCATGAAGTGAATAGCTCAGAACACGGGGAAGTTTGGCGGGTGGCCAGGGGCGGTCTCTATTGGTGGTGCTCCAAAGAATTTTAAAAATGTTTCCTGTTCATATAAATCAAGCTGATTCTGTAACATATTCAAGTCGATGTCATATTCATTAACAGGGGTCTCTTCGCACACTGATGTCCCTTTCTCTATTTAGCCGATCAGTAGGCGAAAAAAGCTGACACCTGCCGTTTCTTCTGTGAAACTTCCGCAGTGAAAACTGCTTCCCTAACGTTTGCATTTTGACCAATATTCCCAAGAGTTACATGGAAAGATTCCCTGTTATTTGCAATTTACTTATTATTTATTTAAGAGAGAAGTCGTAACAAAAAATACCAGGCAATATTTTCACGACCTCGCGTGCCTGTCGAAAAACGCCCGCAAGAAACAAATCAGGTGAGGGTTAAGCAGTAACTGGTAAATTCCATTAGGCATGTTTGCACCACAGTGGTTCACGTAAGTTTACACAATGCAAAATTACATTCATATAGGTTTTACGAGGAACATCAAGAATCCTGTGTTTTTACCGTATTAAAGCTATTCAGGCTTACTATTTCTTTTAATGACATGATTGCAATTCCTGCTGATTTAAGTTTCTCTCATGTGAGGAACCATAGAAATCCACGGGAGGAACCAATAGTTGCTTTATCAGGAATTTCTTTTCTAACTTATCAGTTAAAACTTATCAGGAGTCAAAAATATATCCCCCTCCCTAGCTCGGAACTGCAATCGGATTTTTCTTTCCTACTACGTAAAAATAACCACAGGGCACTTTCCTTGAATGCTGGGGATTTCCATACACGATATCCTTCGCTTAAGATACTGTGTCCTTTTTGACAGGTGACGAGGATCGTTGTTTCCTGTGCTGCAGTAGATGTATTGCATTGGCTTTATCTTGTGCATGCTAGAGGTGCTAATATGTTTCAGGTCTCAGACCTTCGGACACGTAACCTTCCTCGTCCCCCCACCCGGCAAACCTCTTTTACCTGTATTTTCCGAACCTTCGACTACAGGGAAAAGGCGAGTTTGGGCCACAGCTGTTTAGGCTGCAGATGTAGTTTTAGATTATGGTGACATTTTACACTTTTCTCGCTGCCCTCCGTTGACGTCTCCTTCGCCTTACCCTTGAAACAACGCTGTGCAATTGACCGCCCGGAAAGCCTAAAATTCCATCTCAATCCACTCCATAGTAATAAAAAATTGCTTGCAATAGAAATTGCCTAAGAACTATGGAGGAACTGCTATGAGAGGAAGGAGAGATGTGAAACCATTAATTGTTCTGCATAATGTAAATCAAATTAGAAATAATATCTTCTTTGATGTTAAATTAAATACCCAGATACCTAGTCCAGACCTGGGGCCTGTTCCTCTCCTCTGCTAAACTTGAATCTAAATCTAAATCTAAAAGCAGTCTAAAAGCAGTCTAAAAGCAAAAAGTCTATTCTTCACCCTGACCCTTTAGACTAAGATTTAGATTTAGATTTTGATTTAGATTCAAGTTTAGCAGAGGTGAGGAACGGGGCCCAGGGGCCATTTCCTCGCCTCTGCTAAACTTAATCTAAGTCTAAATCTAAATCTAAAGCTGAGCCTAAACTTAATCTACTCTAAAAGCAGCATAAAAGCAAATGATTAGATTTAGGCTAAGATTTAGCCTAAGATTTAGATTTAGATTTAGATTAAGCTAAGCAGAGGCGAGGAACAGACCCCTGATGGGAGACGTATTCTAATCCTTGGTGAAAGGGCTAGATTGTTCTTGTAGTGCACTAGAAAATAACAGTAGTGAAAAAATAAATTATGGGAATTCCCATGCAACTAAGTGTGGATTGTGGCAGGAATCACTTATTCTCTAGTCAAGAAAGTCACTTTTTAGGACATTTTGTCTCGTAATGAACGACATACATCAGCAACACTAACATTTAAGGTTTAAGCTACCTTATACTCCTGAAGCTCTTGTGTATCGGATTGAAAGGTCGCCATTGATGGTAGGAAGCGAAGCGACAAGCAAAGAGCTGGTTCATGAAAGGGTCGGCCGTTAATTTTTTCTACCGTTGGTTTTTATCGGCATATAATGTTCGGAACAAAGAGGCGGAGTGATGGAAGCCTTTTCTGACTGGTTTAAATAGGAATGATTGTAATTATTTTCTATATGTTATATTATAACCCTGTTTAGATTCAGATCTACCATGCATATTGCCTTCTATTGTGGAGGTCATCGGCAATGTTGAATCACTGAGGGTGAAGAATTTCCTCCAGGAGTCTCAGCCCTAGTTTCTGTTCCCTTCTTGAAGACAAACCTAGTCAATAATGGCCATAGGGGGACCCTATATTCTGTAAATGGCCTCACATAGTCTAGTTAGAATTTTATGCTGTCTAAATAGGACTGGTGTTTCAAGAAAAACAGTCATCGCCAGTAATAAAAGTTAAGGGAAAATGTGATGGACAGAACAAAACTTTCAATAATTGCGTGATTGCACTACACAAGTACAGTGCGATGCAAAGGAGTTCCTCTGCCCTCCCCGCTGTTCTGTTCCCTCTGCCACGCGGACTCGTCGACCTTGAATAATAATTAATTTGTTGGACTTGCCCCAGACTGGCATCTTCAATGACCAAGACGATAGATATCCAAGCGAAAGAGAGAGCTATCCTCTCTTTCACTACCGTACTTGCATTCACTTCCCCCTGTGATTGGCACTTGTTAATCTTGTGTCTTGTCATTGTGTTCAGTTTTTATTTGCAAGTCAGATTCATATTGGGATTCAATTGTGATTATGGCAGGCCTCTAAGGTAGGTTTAAAGGAGGTTCAAAGTTTTATTAACCTAGTTCAGGGGTCGGGAACCTATGGTTCATGAGCCTAATTTGGCTCACGAACCGAAAAATTTGGCTCATTGAGCCATGACTGAAAGTCGTGGTTGTTCCTAATTTTTCTCATGTATCGAATATATATGCCTGTTGCTAACTTCAGGAAAAATTCTGTTGTTCTGAAAATATATCGCTCATAAGCACTTGGCTCAATATTAATATGGCTCACATGACCAAAAAGGTTCCTGACCCTTGCCCTAGTCAGTTTTATGCAATCCTTCCCTGAGCTTCTCCCTGATTCTTTGGCGGCAATGCATCCCTTGGGAGGAATCAAATAGGGACTGGACAGAACATACTCCTTTCAGAACGATATGATAATAGAGAGATAATGATCGCATCTGCAACGACTCCCTGCGTGTGTTACTCCGTCCCCAATTGCTTTGTAGCATAGCGTGACTAATGGTATAAGAGGAAGGGAAGGAAGTCAGAGGAAAGGCGTCTCTCCAACCGACCTATCAGCGCATACTCTCCGCTTACTTTTGACGTACGCTTGGGATAAAAGATGAGAGTAATACCGAGTGGCCCAAAAAAAAAGTTCGAACTTTACACGCCTGCAGACAGTGCACCATATTATCGAGTTATCGACAGGAAATTTACAAGCTTTTACTTGCAATGTTTGCAGGTAATATAACGAAAATTTCATTAGAATTGGTTGTAAACTACGTGAGTAACAATTTTTCTCCCGCGCGATGACAAAAGAACGAGTGTGCAAAGAAACACGCCTGAACTCAATGAAAGAACTGCTTGATGGGTCCTCCATGGATGTGTCCTTAAATCGCCCGCCGAAGCAGCACGCTAGCAAATGCACTGACACACTTGCTCATTTGACGACTTGTACGGAAAGAGATCTTACTCATGTTCAGAGCAAGGAATTTCATTGAAAATATCTTCCGAAAGCCCTCTACCTATATTGGGTATGACATACTGAAAATTTCAAGACGATGCTTTGCATGGTGATGTCTGCAGCCGCACGAAGTTCGGAACTTTTTGGGGGGCCAGCCGGTATTTCTGTATTGCCTTAGGCTTCCTTGGAGTGCCACGTGCTTGCCTGCAAACAACAAGCCCACTGGTCAGTAGCCCATTTGTCCCAGAGGGGATGACTTTACCTTTCCAGGGAGGATGAAGAGGCAACATTTATTTTTACGTGTGGCAGATAGAAGAGGGATTTGGACCTGTCACAACGTGCTTCTTTACTCCATGGTAGCCTAGAATTTTGCTTATGGCCTACTTCATGCTATTCTCTTCTTATAGGTATTTGTTCAGCAAATGAGATAGTGAATGACCACTGAACAGGGCGGTGATTCCTCAACTGCTTTAGAGAGGGTGCGAAACGTGACCAAACCTGCGCCCTCTATATCGCCAGTGGACTATGGGGTGCCAACTGCTTGTCAGCAGCACCAACATAAAAAACAACCTGTTGTTAATGCTGCTCAACAACAACAGGGTATACAAATCCGGGAGCCGGAGCACAAAGCCCTGGTCCGGTTCTTGTTTGACCAATTGACAAGTAAACGACCCCTCACGAATGTGTTGAGTTGCATCCCACCTGAATATAAAGTGATGCACTGTATTCTGGATGCATTCATGATGACCATGGCAAAGAACACGGGAGGCCCTCTAGCAGAGGAGGTTCTCTTGATTCTCTCTTGTCTGATTGTGGAACGCTATCCTGTCCTGCATAAAGACTTTGCACTTCTGAAGACCCGATACCCGCCCATCTTGGTGTTCAGTGCTTTACAGCTGGCTGTATTGCTCTTCAATAAGTTCGTCCTGGAGAAGACGACAGGTGAAGGGGATCGCTTCCTCATCGAGACTAGGAGCAAGGCCTTCATCAGGGCCCTCATCTACATCGACTTGAAGGAGAAATTCAATATGTCCCCTCCACTTCTATTCTACGATGAACGAAGTCGCTTCCTAAAATGGTGAGTCTGGAAAAATGTGCAGTACAAAGGCTTACTTGGAGACACAAAAGTCTAGTTATCATGATGAACGACTGTAGACGAAGTCCCTTATTGCCTCTGCAGTTAAAAGTTATGCATGTATTCAACCATAGCGAAAATAATATCTCATTCTGAAATGCGAAAGGGAATTCGGAAGTTCTCCCTCTCTATTGATCTGTCTTTGTTTGGTCACAAAGTGCTTCCCTTTTTTCCCTTTCCTGGCTCACAACAGAGCAGCAGGACTAAATGCCGCACCAAGGGGATTGGGGGGAAGGGGGGGGGGGGGAAGAATTGCAATCCGCCATCCTACCTGAATCTGAGAGGAGGGTTGAGAGGGAAATAACGCGATGGAAAACATGACTCATCGTTGCTCAGGAGAGCTTGAGTTATTTCTACCCTCAGTCCTATTTTTCTCTACCTGAGAGTCACCCTCTTGACTTTCGTTTTTCATCTGGCGTTAATAATGAGCAGATGGAGAAGATAATCACGTGAATAGTGCCGGGCACTCATGCTAATCCCGGCCAATGCACAATTGCCTTCCCTCCCTCCACGCTCTGAAGGCATGGAGCAGCTACGGAAGCGAATAAACACATGTGCGACGTTTTGCACGCCCACAAACGCCGTTCCATTTTTCTTTCAAAATCCATGCCCTTCTGTCGGGGTCTAGATAGACTGACTATGCTTGGGAAGTAGGAAAATCTTATTTTTGTGCATGATGGAGCGTAGGGAAAGAGCCACACATGTGGAAAATTTCAATTCATGGTGAGAGAGCTGAAGGAGGAAGGAGAATGATCGAACATATACCAAAACACCGACGTCATAATCTCCTTTGGAGATGATGCAGAACACCAAAAGAAAAGACTCTATTGGCATAGGATAATGAAGACAGAATGAAAAGGGCCATGTGATGAGTCGAAAGAGAGCAAATAGGCTGAAAATCCTGCCTTCTGGCCCTTCTGGACGGTTTCCTTTCCCTCCTTGTTCGTTTACATCCTCATGCCACTTTCGGTTCCATCTCATTCCATTCCATTCCATTCCATTCACGCTGTCATCAAATACCAGAGGGATGTGAAGAGAAATATACATATAGATGCAAGAATGTAATAAACTTCGACTTGGCAAGTCAAGTGAATCGAGTTTTGCAAGTTACAAAATCCACCTCCAAGGACTTCTTCCTTCTTCGGATGGAAGAAGTCTCGATAGAATCGAAAGGAAAAGAGGCACGTTCAAAGCTATCAGCATATTCCTCAACGCTCCCATTGTTTTTTTTTTAAAATTAAAATTAAATACATTGGCGATGCTGTGCAAATGGAATAAATGGAAACACCCTGCTGCTATAAGCCTATTCCCTTCATTAGGGGAAAAGGCGGGTGGAGGTGACGATGTTCGATTGGGATGGGAATATGACTCCGAGAAACTGAAACGAAAATCCTATGCCAGGAACCATCTTCCATTTCATTTGTCACCATACAAGTGGAGTTATATCCCTCGAATGTATCATAATCATCTAACTTTAAAAAATCTGTCATTCGCACGACTTAAGTCTGCGCGAATGTTCCACAAAACTTAAGAAAGTTCTCGCTCAGTTGCGCATCTGCGTCGCGTGGAGTGGAGGAGATTGCAACGTGTAGGATGCCAGATGCGAAACTTCACGAGTTGCTGTGGAGCGGAATGAAAAAGTGAAAAGAAAAATAAGAAAAACTGCTAAACCGATTGCAATATCAGCCATTTACTCATAGGTCAGTATGGGATTACGCGATTCGTTATAGTACGCATAAATAATTACGAAACTGATTGGTGTGTTCAGAGAAAAGATTCAGAAGAGTTCTTCGAGTGAACACGCTCTACATCTGAAAATGAAATCCTTTTTCGAGGAGCATGCTATCGTTCATCGTTTTATGGAACGGTTGTAAATGAGGAGGTGGGGAAGAAAGGAGACGTCTGCTCTTGCGACATCTTCTCCAGACAATTTTCATTTGGGTCAATGGTAGTTTTTCCATCAAAGTCAGACTTGCAATAGTCTTCTCGAAGGCTTCTCGAAAAGTATGACTTGGAAAAGTCAGGTTTCAGCCTCAGTTGCAGTGACACTTTGACAGGGTTAGTGCAATCAGCTAAAGTTAGGGACAGACTCCCTAAGTCAGGCTTTGCATTAGTGCCTGACTTAACAGAGGCAGTGCAATCAGCCCCAAATCTGCATTTGCTGCGAACGCTGTCTGGGTTTGTGTCTGGGCTTGGTGAAACCGAGACTCGTGAGTTGGGGAAGGTGAAATAGAGACACAACGCTGCCAATGCTTTCTATTTGTATATCTTTTCAAGAGCCCATACATGGTGATTTTGACCTGCTGGTTAATTGCGTAAGAGACATCCATACATCCATCAGAATTACCTTATGAAGGGATACTTCTGCTATCGTATTGGACTTTAAGAACTATTTCCACTAGGTGACTTGGATTCAGTCGTGAAAGCACTGGACCAATCAGACTCTACTTGCCCCTGTTGCAGCTTTTACAGGTATTTTTATCTCTTGGTTTCAGGTTTCAAATATTCTTCATGCCAGAGAGGCAACATGCCAATCCCCAGGCTATTGCAGCTCATAGGAAGCAGCCTGAGTTTGCTGCAAATGGGCAGCAACAACCTTTGCCAACACAAGCATCTTTTGCGCGGCAAAGCACCGCAAGAGATTTTCAGCAACGGCAGCAGCAGTCATTGCCAACCACAGCCATGCAGCACCTACAACCAGCTGTGCCACGACGACAGTCAATGATGGCTGGGACGTCAGCATCGTTTAACGACACGGCGAAAGGCTCTATAATGAGAAAGATCGAGATCCTCAAAGTCCTCAAGCGATCTCCCGCACCTGTAGAAACCTCGATTGCAAACAAACGATCCAGACTCTCCAGTATGGGTACTGCCTGTGTCCCTCAACTGCCGCCTACGTCGTTCCTTTCTACTCAGGCTGCTTTGCCATGTTCATCCCAAGTGGCCAGCGTTCACAAGACTATCAGCTATCCTCAGGCCCATGCGATCTCCAACTCAATACTACGTAAGCGACTGAATTCTACTACAATGGGTAATTTGAGGATCCTTACTTCCTCTGAAGTGAATCACGGCATTCCCAAAGCACCGCACTTGAATCCCATGACCGGCCAACCTGGACATTTCCCTGCCCCACCGAGTCATTCTCAGAATCCCGTCAATGCCCCAGTTCTATATTCATCAAATGCGTCAGTGCCGACTGCCAGTCTCAGACCAGAGACAGCTGGATTGAAAGTGATGGCTTCAAAAAAGGAAGAATTTGGAATAAGTGCACGACATGACGTGAGTTCCTCGTATGTTTCATGCAGAAAAACCTGGAATCTGTTTGCATTTTTTAGGACGGGGAAATTGGATATTATCATCATTGCAGGGCTTCCAGGACTTCACGTTTCCAACCTCATGCAATTTCTGTAGTAAGGCTGCTGAGGAGTTGTGCTCCAACTGTAAGTCTGTGGCGTACTGCAATAGAGTCTGTCAGGTGAGTGCTTCTTCTTCGGTGGAGCTTGCTGCTATGAAGAGGATGCCGGCATTACGTCCTATTTTTTCTTAAATAGGTCAATGATTGGGAAAGCAGGCACAAAAATGAGTGCCATATGCCATGATTATAGACCAATCGGGTGAGCTCAATTCCCTGTAGGTTCTTTTTTTTAACATTAAAAATGATGTGATTGATGGTATTGTATCTTTCATTTTCACAGGTCAACGATTGAAAAAACGGGCGCAAGAATGAGTGTCATCAATTATAGTTTCTCTTTCAATTTGATCTTTTGTCTTGGGATTTCATGAAATGAGTGTTCTTGTCACCAGCAACTTAAGTTTTCACAATATTCTTGATTCTATAAATAGATAAATGTTCAACATCAAGCACTCAACCACTACACTCCTGTAGACTAGGATCAACGTGGACACAGAGGGGTCAGTAAAAGTATTGCAAAATAAGTATTAAACAGGCATCCTTAACAAGTCAATTAATTACAATGATAGCATTCGTTTCGGAGACAGAAAGTCATTTTCTTCACGGTGGAATAAAATTAGAAGAGTGGGAAGAGGAAAAAGAATAGATTAAACGCTATGATAAAAAAGAATGCAATAAAAAAGAATGAGACGTGAAGATGCAAAAACGAGATTACTTCAAGTTTCATTTATTTTTCTCCCTCCTCTCCTCTCATCACTTTTTATGAGGCGTTATCTCTATTTCCTTCTTCTCTCCTACATCTTCTTACTTTAGATCAACCTGAAGAAGAGGACTTAAATGTCCCCGACACGTAGGCAATGATACATATACAGGCTGGTGGGGTATGCTTGCTTGATACTTAGCAGAAAAATTGGTAGATTCTGTATCTAGGAAGGGCCTAAGCCCAACTTTCCTTCGGAAAAGAGTAAAAACATTCTCACATAATCAAAATCAAAAGTCAAGCTGTCAAAACTGAGTTATGGAACGAAATATAAATGTTTCTGACCGATGCAAGGAACTCAAAGAACACATGCTGAGAAGCCTTTCGAAAGTTTTTGATCTTTCAGCCAAATCACGACCATGTTGACGGAGAGCTTATCCAATGTTGGGAATCCCGACTTGCAATCATCACTTTTGTCTTATGATATTGAGTAGCACGGAGGAAGAACTCTCTACACCGAGTTAGCAATGGGCAAGTGAGGTGGAAATTAAACCTCTGGCTATTCATTTCCAAGAGAACTTAAGTCCTACTCAGGTAATATAGCCTTTCTAAGACAAATATGGACGTAAGAAAGTCAAATGCGATAAGGAAAGTCAAATGTGTCGCTGTGCTGTTTGGAAGCATCAATAGCAACATAAGGAAGGTCAAATTTGTCGCTCTGCTGGATGTCAGACTTTAAGGAAAGGCTTGTTCGACATAAGAAAGTCAAATGTGACAGTTGAATTTCTCAGTCGTGCCAGGAGACTTGTACTCTCTCAGATTTTCATTCTTGTTACTCATGTCTCTTTATGAAAATTCACGAATTCTTTGTAATTGCAATCTTTTCATGTCAGATTATGAATAATAGAAGTTATTGACTATAGCCAAGGATGTCGATATGCTGTCATTATCAGAGTAAGCCCTTGGACTGTGTCATCAAAAAATTGCGGAAGGAGCAGATTTTGGCATCACAAGAAATGCAAATGCCAAATCGATGCCTAAGGCTTCTCCTTGACCTGTAGGTATAGGTCTAATCCGCAAGCAAAATATCTGTTATACTTAACGTAAGCAAACGTGTATTATGAACATCGTGCGAGGCCCAGTATTGGAAATTGCTCCACATGAGATGATGACTCTAACAATTATATTGCATGAGAAGTTTGATCTCTTTCCATGAATCTTGGATACCATTGGATACTACCTATAGTTTTCACTCTCATGGATTGAAATCAAACATTGTCTGCATGGTAAATGGAATAGTGAGACCGCATGCACATGCACTTGCGAATTTGCATTTGAATATTTTTTCTACGGAAATGCGCGGAGAGGGCATCTCTCTTGGAGCACGACCAAGAGACAAAGCCTGAAGTCTCACAACTGTCGAATTTTACTTTCCTTATGTTGAACAAGCTTTTCCCTAAAATCCGACATCCAGCACAGCGACACATTTGACTTTCCTTATGTCGTTCTTGACGCACCCAAACAGCACAACAACGCATTTGACCTTCCTTAGTCACATTTGACTTCCGTTTGTTCATATTTGTCTTAGAAAAGCTATAATAAATTGCCAACTTGATGAGCAAATTCCCTGGATCATACTAACATTAGTTCACATGAGGAAGGTGGAGATGAAGCTGACAATCTTTATTTAATTATCAATAATTATATTGGGGAAAGAAATTGAACAGGAATCTTCCTTCATCTTGATATGGCCCGGGAGAGGTTTCCCAGAGCTACATGATTTCCCATAGACGTCTATGGGAAATCGTGTTTCGCATAACGAACACCTCGCATAACGAACGCACCGCTGGAACGAATTGCGTTCGTTATGCGAGGTACCACTGTATAATGACTCTCGGCCCCTTAAGATCATTCAACGACAACCTGTAGATCAAGATCAAAGCTCACACGTGAACGATCAGAACACAATGAAAAAACGTGATCTGGGACTGAATTCATCTCCACCTTCACTTCGAGCACTCTGAAGGAGCAACCTGTATTTGTGGGTATCAAGAAGCATGGCCGAGCAGCCGTCACCGTGAAGATATCGTAGGAAGGACTTCCTGCCCAAGAATAGCTTTGTTAAAAGACTACTGAAATGCATTCTCAATTCAGGCCATTCCACTTCAGACCATAGCCATCAATGGGATACGGTCTCGATGGACTGCCACAGTTTCCTATTTCGTCAGAAAGAATTGCTAGACTTCTTAATTTCGCTTGTTGGTGACGTGAATGGATCGGGAAAGGAACATTGCACCTGTGAGAGAGTAATTTTTTTTTCGCTGGTTTTTTAAACGAATATATTGGAAGAGAAAGTACACCACTTCAGTGGGGTGCACAAGATTTCAAAAAATTATTTTTCACAACAAAAGCTGATAGGAAGCGAAGAGGTGTCAGATATTTTCCATAGGTGGACCAGGATCGTCCCGAGTATCCCAATTTTATTTTAGCCAAAGGGGAGTCACGTGGGTATGCGCATGTCACGTGGGTAGATGCGTTTTGTTGCCTCATGTGACAGCTGCGTGGCTTAGCGGTGCGGCGTGAAAACGTTGGTTCGGGACCGTACACCGTGTGAATAAGATTTGAGGTGGCAAGTACCTGTAGAAAAGGACAGGGGATAACTGGATACTTCAATTTAATAACGGCTAAAACAAGGAAAGGCCTTACAAATGAGGTCGCCGGGCTGAAGATGTGAAGTAGAAGAGAGTCTGTGGAGAAGGGACAAAATGTCCTGTGCCTTATCGGAGTTTAACGCCGAAGAGAAGACTAAGAGACTCGAAGAGGAAGGGCGGAAAGCCTCAAGGTTCAGCATGGAGATAAGAGCACTCTTCTCAGCGGCCAGGGTCAGAATGAATGGAGAAGGGCAATCTGTCGAGTGCCAACCAGTGCTGTCAGGAAATGTCTCACGAATGCCGTCATAAATGCCCCAAGAGTACTCCTCGATTGCTCGGAAAATGACACCCAAGTATCACCTAGGAATGCCACGAAATGGAGATGCCCCCAACATCTAAAGGGAGGAACCAGGCAAGGCTGGTCGGAAAAAGTAGTCCTCTGGCTCAAGGTGAATATGCCCGATTGAGAGGGCGAAAGGGGTGAGAGGGGTCAAAAGGCTCCACGAGTACACGACACTCTTCTTTAAAACAGGCATTGAGGTCACAGCTCTGGGAAACCTCTCCCGGGCCATATCAAGATGAAGGAAGATTCCTGTTCAATTTCTTTCCCCAATATAATTATTGATAATTAAATAAAGATTGTCAGCTTTCTCCATGAAGCATTTGCCGCGAAAATACCACCAACTTGTTCGGGAAATTTCATGATTCACACATGGTATATGATGCTAGGATCCTTCGAAAATAAGCAAAAGGTCTAAATTGATGTCTCATTACGCCAAAAATGGGCCGCCAATATATGAAATTCTCTGTTCCACACTTCCATCTTCCATCTTCAGTTCTAAACGTGCCCAACGAAAACGCAGTGGGAAAAGATGAGAGAATTCCCGCGAAAAAAAAACGAGGAGCGAACCTTGAAAACTCACTGGACCAGATGACGAGCACAGTCGTCCCATCGAGCATATTTATGAATGTGAAGTGAGTGAGAAAGCGGACTGTCGGCTCGACATCTTCCACTGTGGCGAGTTCCAACTCTTAAATCACTACACGTCGTGCAAAAGAAAAAAATACGGGGTTAACGTTGAAAGCGCAATATAGAAAAAACGCGTGCATTTCTTCCACCACGGAGGTACGCAACTTTCAGGAAGGTCAGAAGTAAAGAAATTGGAATCGGGAAACTCCGAAAAAAAGTTCTGAGACAATAATCGTAGCAAGTACACGCTGGAAACTGGAGAAATTAGTCCAAATCAATTTCGGATGCGGAAAAGATCAGGCCAAATGGAAGACGATGAACTTCTAGAACAATCACACAACCTGGTACAAAAAAGAGCACAACTCTAAAACTCGACTAAACGTCTCCACCATTCCATCCCACTTTGCTGAATATCGATATTAGCTTGCAATTCGTAAAGACACTGAGCCACTTGTCATTTTTCAACTATAGTTTTCAGGTGAAGGCATCGTTTGTTCATGATTCCTTGAAAGAAAAGCCCTTGAAATATCAGAGGACAATTATCCTTTTACAAATTTCAATGACCATGAATTTTCGATCGCACGTGACCTTACCGTAACTGGAGGCAGTTACTGAGAATCACTCCCCAGAAAGTTCTTCTCATGGCCCTGTGTACTAGGGAAAAAAAAAATACTATGGAGAAATTTACAGAAGGGTAGAGTCCAGATAAACCTACCGAGTCTGTATAATGTATGACAGACAGGGTCTTAGAGAGGACCCGGGAGGATCGGTTATCTTCGAGGACTTCAAGAAGTCCATCGCTTCGCATTGGTTTGCAATGAGCAAGATGATTTGTTCAGGCAGGGTGAAGAATTTGTGAATCCATTTTGACTGGAACATTTTCTATAATTATATAAATTGCTATGAACGGCTATGTCTATTCAAGGGCGATTTAACCCTCGTTCTCTCCTAGTCAGATATTTACAGGTGGAGCTTGTGAGTTTCCAGGCAGAACGAATCTCTGGTGGTTTTTTTTTCCACTCCGGAACCCTGACAAATTCCTTGCAAGGGTCACTTCCAAATCTTCATGATTCACATCTGCATTTTGCAGCAGAAAACTTTAGACGTACCTTGGATGATTCGTGCAAAATTTCAATACGATGTCAAACATCAAGGACAACGGCGCAATATGAATTTCTGTTTTCATGATTTAAATAATGGTTACGTTAGCAGAAAACGCTCTGCGGAAGATAAGCACTGAATTTAGAGACAAAATGACAAGATGCGAGTTTCCTAGGTCATGCTCTGTGGCTTGGGAATGTCCTCGGTTTCGGTAAACAGAAAGAACGTGTCACGTGACGTGTGCGTGTCACGACGTCAGGGCCACATGGCATACGGCGTAGAAGCAAATGAAAATAGAAATCAACACTGGAAAAAAGATCCATTCCGTCCATATCAATATTTCTCATTTCACATTGCGTCTCGTGTATCTTGTGCGCACCGCTTGCGTAAGATCGAGTGCCATTTTTTAGTTACAGAGTAACGCGCTCAGAGCACGTTGGACGTGACCGGCGTTTTCGTTGCGGCCCAAATGTTCGTGGAGAATTCGTTGCGGGTGATCGTCGCAAGCCCATTTGGTCGTTGCCCTATCTCGTAACAAACATAGATCGTCGCACTTCCACTGCGAGGAACATGTTTGCGGACAAGGGTAATAGCAAGAGAAAAAAAATGCGTAGGATGGCATGGGGTATCGGTCGATGACTATCAGCTGGGAAAGGGAAGGATGGGTTGCTGTTTTTATGTGTTTTTGAGCGCACTGTTCATCTACAAATTTGAGTTTTTATGTGAATAGGTAAAATTATTTACAAGGATAGAAAATCGCCCTAGGATGGATTACTGAGTTCGCTGCAGAGACTGAATGACTAGAAGATAGCATCACGTGTGAGCTGCAAAACGGTTATAGGGCGTGGCACGCTCAAAAGTGTTGCTGGCAATTTTAATTTTTAACTTTGTTACGAATTCATGAACTGCGATTGATGACAGGCGCATTATAGAAATTTCACCCAGGAAGACAGCCAGTATTTTGCTGAAGTTGAGGCGTCATCACATGAATTCACCCCAGCCCTTGCACACTCTTAGTAAGAGGGGAGCGATTTTTCTCAAAAAAAAGATAGTAAAATCGCTAACTCCAGTTTCACTTTCGCCCCTTTCACTCTGGGAAAGGAGCGAATTTGCTCCATTACCAAGGAGTAAAAACGCTGCCCTCAGAAGGAGATAGGGATGTCATGCAAATACGCAAATCCTCATATATACCATAGAGTAGAGAGTGTAACTAGAGGCGACACTCCGAGGGGTGGGGGGGGGGGGGGGGCAAAATATCACAGAGACATCTGGTGGCTAGCTGGTGGTAAGCTAACAACACTACCATGAGGCGTGCTTCGTAGCAGCGGAATTGGGAATCGACTCGTTCAGGGATTCGACCCAAAGGGATCCCTCAACGTAACACGCGTGTCTCGTTGAGTCCGCTGTTCGGCCATGGAGGAGTTGATGTGCGCACACTAGGTGGAGGATCGACAGTGAAATTCATAATGCGACCCCGTCAATTAATGAGATTCGAGCGGAGTGTCGCATCTAGTTGCACTCTCTACTCTATGTACTGTATATGCTGTGTGTCGCTTTCGTATTTGTTTTTGGACCTCAGGGACTTGAGGTCCAAATGATATAGAGGTAGGTAGGAAACATGAAACAGTACAGACTGTACTGATTACAGTACATGTCAGAGAATGGACCACCTTTTACGGTTCCATAAAGTGTCCGCAATATCGGTCCTTCTTTTCCTCATTCTCCCATCAAGTTGAAGGAAAGAGTAGAATTGAGTTCACGGATGCCCCCCTACATAATGTAGATCTTCTCCGCGAATAAGAGCCTTCTCTAATTTCAAAAGGGTTCTCAGTATGAATATGAGCTTGTTTATGGCCTGGGTTCTATGAATCTGTCTTGAATATGTGGATAACAAATGAAGAAGTGTCCGTGTTTATTGACTCCTATAATGAGACTAGGCGAGATACATGGCGAGATACTAAACAATCCTGCGAGGGACGATTCCAGGGAAGGAGGGAAGGGAACTTTTGCGTACAGTGCGAAAAACGAGACCCTTACCTCCATCTAGTGGCCTGCGGAGAACTTCAAGGTGTTCACTTCATTACGAGCTATGAGGGAGCATTTGGTGAGTAATAAGAGAGTACATTTGAGATAGCTCACATAGTTCTCACTTTTTACACCTTAAACGCTCGGAATTTTTTAAGAGTGTAATACCTTTGCGATAAGGGGATCGGTGTCTGTGACGAAATTGCATCTCGGCCAAAGCTGCGTGCGACTTCATGTCTGCAACGAACCGTCTGCGATCTGTTTGTCTCACAACAGAAACGCTGGGAACCCATGTCGGGAGGAACAATGCGCACCGATTGCACAAATCCTTCGACACACGGCAACAAAACGCTCCGGCCCGCGTCAAACTCGCACGAGGCCGAATTGAATCTTCAAGCTTTACTGCCGATTATTCCAGATCCTCTTTTGATTTATCAGTTATTTCTTACTCGTTTGCTTCCCTTCGTCCTTATCTCACTTTAAATATAAATAATAATGAAACACATTAAAATTGTGAAGCATACATGCTAATTTCAATTTAATGCATAGCAAAATCGATCATGCGGCAGAAAACATCCCCATAAGAAAATGCAAACTTCAGCTGAAAACGAATTTTAAAAATATTTTTTAAAAGTCAGAATAATGAAAATTTGAAGTTAGATGCTCAATGAGATTCAGAGCTGTGATGTTAGAATATACGAAGCGAAGAACAGGGCGCGACTATGTCTGAAGTGCAGTTGAGCCTTGCAGGTTTACACATTTCCACAGCAGTCCTCTGCATCGTTCTTTCCGATCTAGAGTGGTTCTCTGCATGCGATTTTTTTGCAGTTCATCAAAATTCTCTCTGGGTTCTCACGGGAAGTCAAAGATGGAAGAAATGTCACCAGTGCTGGACGTCAGTTTACCGAGAGACTAAGTCTCAAAACGTTGTCTAGAAGCAGTAGTGCTTTCTCGAGGGCAGGCAGTATCCGAAAGCAGGTGGGCAAAGTGTCAGCCGAGGTAAAACTAATCGGGTTCGAGCATTGACCTCCCGGGCCTGAGACCATAAACACCGAGCCATGGTGACGTGATTCGTCGTTAACTCACCTGCTTAAAGCGACGGCTTGTAGCCGTCTATTTGAAGCCATAAGGGGCCAACCTTTATTTCACAGCTTCAAGTACAATGTGTTGTGCTTTTACTAGGTGGCAGTACATCAGCCTTTATGACTCTTTTCTTTGCCTCTGTAGCGTTTCTACCGATATCCGTAGGGGATATCGGTAAAGGAAGGTAAGTTCAAAGGAAAAATTTTTTTAAATCACATGTGATGGGTCATAGAAAGGAATGATGAAAACAAAATATCATGCTTCTATTGCAGTATTTCTGTGATGAGTTGGCAGTCAAAGTGAATGCAGTGGAATGTGCATTACAATGAAATGACAAATAGTTACTTTTAACAAGTGGATATATTGCTCGCAGAGAAATGTCGACAATTGCTTGTCTTGCCAAAGAAATGACCTGCAGTGAATTTTCGCGAAGCCTTTCGAAAATCTTGCCCAGCAGCGTACGTTAAAGGGTCAACGCACCTCAGCTTAAACTAACCCAGCCCGACTCAACTAAACCTAACTTGGGCCTAACAGGGAACTTCATAGTGTACTGAAAGCTTTCCTGAGCCGCGCAGGATGCGCAGTGGTGTATAAACATGGTGTCAACCGATCCTAATGAACTTATTCTCATCGAGGCCTATCCAGAGTCAGCAGCAGAGCCTCCCGGGGGGGGGGGCAGAGGAGAACGCGTCCTCCCCTCCCTCACTTTTAAAAGAAAATAAGCAAATGTAATAAGACGCATGAAGTGCAACATAACAGTGTGACAGAATTGCCCCCCCCCCCATTTCACTTATTCCATCAACGCTACACTTATGCACAGGGTGTAGAGGCTGTAACGCAACAGAATGATCAAGGCGAATTAATTATTAGATAGTGATCAGATAGTGACAGTAGAAGGTGATAGTCCCCTCAGTCCCACTACCTTTGATCTCAAGAGAATCGGCCACCTTTCAATGGCCAATATATCCTGGCGAATATCTTTCCAAATCGTGAGAGAAAGCATCGATTCTGAGTGCATTGCTTAAAGGTTATACACAGTATAAAGTAAGGAAATTATAAATGGTCGGATGCGCATCCTGGCCATACGATTCCAGGTGACGAGGGAAGGTGAATGATTACTGCGATACATAAAAGGACTGTACAAGGTCGCGTGAGGGGTGAATAAGTCTTGTTTGGAATTCATGTTTCACGGGATCGTAACATTACAGATTTTGATATTATGCCAGTATGCCACTGTCAGAGCTCTGAGTTTGTGCTGAAAGTCCCAGACTTCTTGTAATGTCTTGTATCAAGAATCAAAGTCATCGAAAAGCAAAGTTTTCCGAATCTGGTAAACTTGGAAAGTTCGAATTATCAAGTTACATTTTTTATACATTATAATAACAAGTGAAAGGCGTTTTGCGACTAGTCTAATGGAGCATGAAATGCGCCTCCAAGCTGGATTCATTATCAGCGTTCCCGTTACTGACATTTTACGTTTATTCAGCTATAAAAAATTCTTACTTTTTTCGCTCTTGAAACACACACGCACAGAGAAAGTGTGATTAAATAAGTTAAAATTGCTGGAGTTTAGGCTCAACAAATAAGAACTGGCTTCCTTGTCTGAGTAGTCGAATAGTTTGGGAGACAGTGTTATTGCCGAGGAGTCACTTTTCCCTTCCCTCACAAATTTTAATCTCAGAGATCGTCTGACCTAAACTGTTGAAATAACGGATTTGGATTTGCCAGTCTCGCATAACCACCAACAGCATAACAAATTCACGACTAAATTCCACTCGGTAACCTTTGGACCACTTGACATGAAATGTCTCTCGGTGTGGAGCACTTGAGGCGGAGCCCAGTAAGATTTCAGGCTCTTAGGTTTCCTTGCTCCATTAGTTTACATCTTTCCATTTCAAGTGTGTGGAATCTAGAATATATTAATCGAAGAACCAAAGGTTGCCATTCAGAATGACAAATTACATAACATACTTTAGCGTTTGGCACAAGCGGAAAAGAGCATTTTTCCGGGCATAGAGAACGTGTGACTTCGGATACACTTGCGAACGGGAATGTCCCCATTGAACTATAAGCTATTCCCCATAGAAGCATAGTCCCCATTGAACTATAAGCTCCCACGCAGCTGTGCTGTCAAGAGAGCGACCACCTGCAGCATGCCAGGCCCGATTCCTTCGGCAGACTACGGTAGGAAAAAATGTAACTTCGTAAAATATACATTTCCAGACTTTTGAAATTCGTTCATAGACTTCTTTTTGGGATAGGTTTTTCCAGGTATGGGAAAGTATGCATTAGTTTTTGCAGAGTCCACTAGAACGAACTTGGATTCCTACTTCCTTGCAAACAGCACTGTAATACTTCAGAAAAGTAATACTTCTTGCAAAAGCAGCATCCCTCTCCATGACGGATTCAGTTTGGGGAGGACAAATCTCTCTTTATTGTTGATTAGATTATCTGAACTTTTTCAGTTGGATTTAGAAATGGCCATTTATGGGGAAACAAATATTTTCTTAAGCTTGATTGGATGAGACAACCCAGGGCTTCTTAATTACTGAGGGTCTGTCCTCATTTGAAGAGGACGGAATCTTGGGCCACGACTCCTTGAATCGACATAATGTCGTGCTAGACCTGCAACGGAGATATCATTATTAGCGAGTCCATGCTCATAAAATCCCATTGAAGAAGCTCGGCCGACAGACGCCCGAGTGCTCAATGAGAAGACTCAAATGACGGCTCACAAATTAATTAAGAGGAAAGTCGGACTTCCATTACTCATAATCGAAGAAAAGAGGCCTGCAAGGAGAAACTTGCACAGGTGAGAAACAATAGGTTCGAGATTTTTATAATGTAGTTCCTGAAATCCTTCTCAGGAACCGGTTTGGGGCGCTAGAGGAAGAAGTCGAGATTCGTGAGGAGATCGAAACCGAAGAGGTAATGGAGGGGGATAATCTGATGCATAAATTAGAATACAAGATACGAAACCGGAGTGTGAGAGAAGAGGGGGAAGTACAGGAAATATGAAGTGCTTGAGAGGGTTGTCAAGAAGTTTGCAATGCTAATTTCCATCGCTGGACACGACGTTCAGATTCCCCCAATGGTAAAGGCGAAGGCCTTGGTTGAAGTTAAACGTCGAGGAAATAATAAAAATAAAACTAAGTCAGATCCGACTTGAAACTAACAGCAATGGCCTGATATTCCACGTTTGCATTACGACATCCAGGAGGAAGATTCCCCTTAAACTGAGCACTTGCTGGACAGGTGGATCTGGGATGTTACTATGAGTTAAAGACCAAAAACCTTACCATGCATACAAGCATAATGCCGGTTGGATGTATGGTTGGACGTGAACTGTGGTGTTGGAGAAGTCATCTCAGAAACCGAAACTTCAAATGGTGAGCAAAATCGGATACTGATAACATTCGAATGAAAAGATGATCGCCATGTCGACGCCCATCGGATGATGATCCAACTGCCCAGAAAATGCATTTATACTGCCAAGTTCTTCCCGATAATGCCTTTATATTCACCATCCTTTTCGGGTGCAATTAATTGGATGGTTACAGATACTCCTGTTGCCTTCCAATTGTACGCTGCCCCATTGTAGAGGTAAAATTGAATTGGCTGATTCTAGGCCAGTGCAGTGGAGCAAAAATCCCGTGGAACAGCGGTTCCCAAACTGTGGTACACGTACCACTGATGGTACGCGAGGCAATGCCAGATGGTACTCAAGAGGTTTCCAAACTGACTTATTTAAAAAAAAAACTTGCGTAATAAAGTACTTGTCATATATACTTCGTATGATATGCAACTGTGGGACGAGTGGTTGTACACCACACATGCACCCTGGAGGCAAATGGTACGCAGAATTCGAAAGTTTGGGTATCGCTGCTGTAAAATCTAAAAGGCAGAGATTAATTGAGGAATCGGAAAAGATGCTTGGAGAGAAGGAAAAAATACGTTAGGGGTAGGGACCCAGTCCAGGTGACCTATTTTTAGTGGGAAAGGTTCCTCTTAAAATTTTTCGATTGTGAAACACATCGTACAGCTATGTCAGGAAAGGCAAAGCGTCTGAACGACTTCCCTAATTCACAAGTAGTCACCAAATGCTGAAAATACGGTTAATTATGAATAGCTAGCATTTAATTGATGTTGATTTTTCGTTGAATTCTCAACTTCAACCGGGTCTCAACGTTTCAACCTTATCTCAATGTTGACACAACGTTGTTGTGCCGAATGGGTTGTTTCTACCCAAGTAACACAAGATATTCCAGCAACATTTAGGAAATGTTGGTGAACAATGTTGCATCTATGTGTAAATGTCCAAAACGTCAACGTTGCTCAAATGTTGGGAAGGAACATTGCATTTAAACATTGAAGCAATGTTTTCTCAATGTACAGCAACTTGCAACATAGAGCAACATAGGCAACATTTCGAAAACGTTTCATCAATATACTGTGTTACTTGGGTACGTGGTGAATTACGAATTAGGGAAGTCGATTAGAGGCTATTTGGAGAAATTTCGTTTTTGTTTAAATCGTATTCTCAATGTTGTTTCTACGAGGAGTTATCCACATCATATCAACAGAAAATAAGTTCTACGAATCGAAGCGAGATGGCGCCTAACCGCCGATTCGGCCATTCTTACTTTGATGCCCTGAAATAAACAGTACCCTGCATTTTTCATACAGTACCCGATCTTTTTCCATTTACAACATAATGGAAAGCATGAGAATTTCTGGATAGATCTATTTAAGTAGGTAATCAGGAAGAAGGAGACTCAAAGTACTTCTGGCCAGTGGGTCCGAGGAGACATGCTCAATATTCGTATATCTCCACATGGCACTAACTTTCAATCGAGTTCTTCCGTAGAGGGAAGAGCATGAAAACATGGCTGCAGCGTTATTCGTCACTGAACAAAGAGTTGAGTCATGTAAGTACTCAATTTGAGTTCAGTTCAGTTAAGGAAATATGGTTCTGAGGGTCCCTTAGGTGGGATGATTGTACCAAAATGAGTACTGCTTGCATCATACTAATTGGATGCTCTCCGTGGGGTTACCGAATCTATATTCAATCTCATCGGCCAATTAAAGGTTTCAAGGAACGGATAAGGAAGGAGGTTATACAATGCCGGTACCTTGGAAATCAACATTGACACAACGTTACACAGCAACACCTCTTCAACGTTAAACTGTGTTTCATTTTAACATTGGGGCAACGTTGAAACAACATATTAAGTTGAAAAATTGACCTTTTCTCAACATTGAGGCAACATTGCCTCAATGTTGCCTTAATTGCCTCAGTTGCCTCAACATTGCCATCAACCTTTTCTCAACGTCGACACAACATGCATTGTTGTGCCGATTGGGATAGTTTATTTTGAATGGGACATTGATACCCCAGTTTTTTTTTGCCGAAGAAGGCTCATTAGGTGACGTATCGCGAAATATCGCCAGTGTATTCAAGTCGAAAGTCAGGCGACATATGAGAACTTACCGAAATCCGTTTAATTTGGCAAATAACTTTTAAAAATTACACTGGGGTCCATTGAGGGCAGACAGATATGCCCTTGATGTTGCTAACTCAAGTTGGCGGTGACGTCACAATAAAAAAAGCCTAACATCACTGTAGAGAGTTTTATCACTATAGAAAATGTGGGCGCAGAAGGCTCACGTTTAATATAAATTGATGGATTTATTCACATTGTCCAGCGCCGAAGGCACCAACATAGCTAGTTTGTTTGCCCTTCGGGCAAACAAGCTTGCCAGTAGGAAATACGAGGGGGAGTCATTAAGTAAACACACAAATGTGAATTCCATGTATTCAATGGAACCTTTCAAGTACAAACTTTAGGTCATTCTCCCACATAATCACTGATACATTTGCCCCATCTTGCCACAAGCTTCCTAATCCCCAAAGCAAATAATTCTTTGGTCTGGTCTCGCAGACACTCTCGGACAGCTTCACTAGTGTCGTCGTCAGCAAACTTTTGACTTCGTAATGCCTCTTTTAAGAGACCGAATAGATGATAATCCGACGGTGCGAGGTCAGGACTGTAAGTTAGAAATGGCAGAACCTCCCAACCAAGGTTGATGATGGTTTCCAGCGTTGCACGAGGAGATTGTGGGCGGGCACCGTCGTGCTGGAGGATTACGCCCTTAGAGAGGAGTCCACCCACTTATACACATCTCGGCGGTTCATGGAGTTAAATATAAACTGTCTGACCATCCTGCGATAGATGTCGGGGACCCTCACACCGTCTGACCATAAAAACGTGATACCAGCACGCTGTTCCGCAACTTTACATGTCTCTTGTGGAGCCCCCATATTAATTTACTGGACAATGGCCCTTCAGGTGGCTGATAAGAAATGATGTTGTGTCCAAGTTTATTCATTTTTATAAAGAGATTAGGCGAGACATATGGTGAGGTATTAAACAATCCTGTGAGGGGCGATTCCGAGGAAAAAGGGAAGGCACTTTTGTGAACTGTGCGTAAAGCGAGACACACACCTCCATCCAGTGGCACGAAAGAGAACTTCAACATTTCCCAAAAACTACCAAGTGCAACTTTGGCACATTAGATCTTCGCGGTAATTTTTTAGTTATGCATCTCATGATCAAAATGATACGTATTGCTCTCATCAAAGCTTCAAAGCATTTGCAGAAGTTTTCATTGATCTTCAGTCGGATTGCACTAGTGCGTGAAACATTCATGTCCGCCAAGCGCGGGCTAAGTGTGCAAGACCTTCCTGAGCCGCAGAAACGCAACAGCTTCCGCAAATACGCCGATCCATGGCCACACATACACTGCTGACTGGGTATGATTTCATCTCTGCAAAACACTGTTTTGCAGTTAGGCGCCTTTGGAAATCATACCAAATTAGCACTCGCAGATCTCTGCGGGTCGAGGTCATCTGCCCTGGGGGTGACCTAATTTGGCCTTATGTTATGTGTCACCATCTTACCCATAAAAATTTTCAAAAAAAGCTCCGAATCTTATTGAACCCTTGCAACAAGAGGAAAAAAAATACTAAACAAAAAATCTCATTAGGATCGGGGGACATTTAACGCCATTTGGCAATAACTTTTGGAGTGCCCCTAGTACATTGACCCATGAACACCATTGCGACTTCCCTGAAACCCATATATACTCTTACCATATGCAATGTTAATAGGAAAGGACTTCTGAGATGCTGTTGTTACGTACCTGATAGTTACCATCTCGAAATCTTATGGAAAATGGGTTCCTTTGTAACGTCAATCCTTCGAGAGCGAAAGCCAAGTTTTAAATGGTATTATCCCGGAACTAAATACGGCCAAGTCATAAGGCAAGAGCTATAAAGCTATATGTAAACCATAATTTCTGACATGATATCAACAATATTCATAATTGATGTCATTCCCGACCTCTAAAGTCGCCATAGTCGTCTTGCCAAGCAAGGCAAGGCAAGAACGAATAGAATAGAAGGGCTGACTTTAAAGGATGACGTTCTGATCCCTCCTGATCTTACTCAAATAAGAATATTAGCGAAGAGAGTCGCAGAGCCCCATCAGCTGTTGGAATGCAACATCGCGTCCTATGTAAACATTGTGAAACATCAGGCAGAATAGCGACAACAATATTAAAATCAACGGAATAGAGTCAGAGTCCACATTTGAAGCAGGAGACTGGGTCTTGATTAAAAATGAGAAATTGCCCAAACCTGGGCAAACGGCGAAGTTCTCTCAAAGCATGTTGGACCATATCGGATCATCCAAAATTAACACCCCCCCCCCCCCCCCCAACAAATCTAGAAGTAGGGGAGATTGAACCGGGATTGGGTATTCGGAGGATCCACGTAAACAAGGCCGTCCCGTACACACAGCCGCGAAACCTCTACCTGACATGCCAGTGACAAGGGTTCCAGAGAGCCAATCGATGGAGGGCGAAGTCCCACGTGGAATGCAAATTTGGAACCCCAGGACGACCACTCTCGATTTCTCTCATTTCAGTCATGATGCATTCCCATTCACAATGTCACTACCTTATGGAGGCAGCTTCCAACCGATACCTCCATCGGTCGGTACACCGGCACCCATTCAAACCACCTGTCCGAAGATGGCTCACTGGATCAGCAATGGAGAGGGAGTCCTAAATGCCAACGAGAATTCTTCGATCAGGGGCGCGATACGTGGAAAAGGGGCCATAAATGCCTATACGAGTGCCTCATTCACTGAAAAGGTCAGTTGAATCGATGCCAAACCCAGTAGCAGCAAGTGAAGTCGGTCACGAGGATTTACTACGTCAGGAAACACCCCAACGTCACAATCGACCGTTAGGGGGATTGGGGCAGATTGGACGGAGATTGTCCAACGTCTTTTCGTGGTGAGATTTGGCGCAGAGAGGAAATGATGAAGCCGAACCTTTGCATCCACAAAGGGACAAGGACTGTCGCCGGTGCAACCGGGTACACATCGATACCCCATCCGTTCTAGGGAACCGGTACCCAGAGATATGAGGGCGATCATGGTAAAACCCAAACTCGAATACACTTCATCATCGGCAGATGATGAAGTATATTGAACTGGATCATTTGCCGAGCACCCAAGAATGGAATCTTGGGGATCGAATGAGACGAGGGAAACAAATGGGAAGAGAAGGACTTGTATTAAGGGGAGAGGTTCCGAATATTGGTTGATAAAAGATTCATAGGATGGAAATTGCAAGGATAACGGATGACCAGACGAAAACTGGAAGGATCAAATGTGACAAGACGGGAATTGGAAAGAAGTGAAAAGATGCATAACATTGCAAAGATAAAATGAATATTTGGGGGAAAAGGGAAGATATCAGCAGCCATTGTTCAGGGACATCGGATTCAACTAATTCAAATCCATAGGTCATTAAATGTACAACATGAAGCTCGCGAAGACCGATGTCAATCATTCAGGTGGAGAAGGGGACTACAATAATCCATCAATCCCTCACGAGTGTCCCTAGTCAAGGCGAGACATACACCATATCATGCTATACCTCCACACTTATCTAAATAATCGGAAGAGACCACCATAACAACATCAAACAAGTAATGAAACTCCATATTATCATAGAGATATTGGACTTCATTTTATTGGGAATGTCTATCAGAGGGGAAACCAGCCAAGTCACCTCTCAGGCAACTTAGCCGATTTCAGGAATGATGTTCACCCCAGACAGAAAGGTATTCATGATTCCTGGGACTTAGAAGGTTGCCACGGTGATTCCAACAGATGAGACGGTGGCTTGTGTTAAATAAAAAAAAAAAAACCACGAAAAGTTTGGAAATATTGAAAGGAATATTCAGATCTCTCAAGAACAAATTTGCCCTTCCGTTGTCAGTGGAAATCCAGTACCTGAATTTTTCAGCAATCGAATCCTAGCGTCTCTTTCTCTAATGCAATCACCTAGAGAGAGAATAGGTCTTATTAATGTTGTCGAAGATGTTGCAAAGTTCTTATTTGGACTGGCAACGGAAGAGCAAATGCAGACCTTAAGACAAGAGGTAGAGCAATCAGAGAAAAGGGAATCAGAAATTCAGCACATACAGGTATAAAATTTGATCCTCACTATCCTGAACATATCCCAGACGGCTTCGGCAAAGCAAGCAAAGGGATTATATCATGTCCTTGAAATTCTTCGAGAGCATGAAACTGACTTGCCTTCAATGGAAACTCAGATTACTGAAATTCAAATCCTCTCATTGCAGACCCACGCTTCAACGGAAAAAAAAGAATTACCTTTGATTGATAAGAGCTTTACATCTCGCCCACCTGAATACCTAGAGGTTCCTCCGAATTTATGAAACTGGTAAACTACATAAAGTCTCCGAATCTCTCATTTCAATAACAGAAATGCACGGGCTCCTGAAGAAAGTCTAATCACATTGCCACTCCTCAACAACTTGGGCTAGCTCTTCCGCGGGGACTTGACGCTTATTTCTCCTTTCCCATAGCTCATATTGCATGTACTGAAGGAGCCTTGACAACCATACTTCTGATCCCACTCAATAATCAGATCTCATTCACAACTTACAGACCGGTCCCGATGCCCAGGATTGCGACAGGAACAAATGTTGGAATTTATTTAGATATAGCTAATACGAAACTTTTCGCAGTAAATCAAGACATGGAATCTGAAGTCATTCTCAATGAGAATTATGTGGCTTATTGACCTGTCCTCGGACGGGCAATGGCTTTGCAGAATTTTGGAGCCGGTGTTCCAGGAGAAAAGAAAGGAAGCATCCATCACCCTATTGTGGCGGCGGGATGAGCGTACTCATGTACTCACATGTCAATGTAAAATGACGACCCTACCACCTCCATGGGCTGTTTCCCTCCAGAATAACGTTTGGGCATCATCAGGAGTGCAACCACGAGAAGCAGATGTACAGTATGGTGCCCCCCCCCCCCCCCCCCCCCCCCCCCCCCCTCCCCGCCCCCCCNAAGCCTCGAATTTTGTTTGGTGCCCCCCCCCCCCCCCCCTTTTCCTCTCTATCGGAAGTTCCCTCTTCCGAGTCATCGACGAGATCTAGGGTCCCCTCGCACGCGACCCATCATATCAGCACATACGAGCTCGGCATCGCACGTCTTCCGAATCGCATTTCCACATCTTTCCCATATTAGCCTCCCGGATGTTTTTTTTTTCTTACTCTTTTACTGATATTGCTCCTCCCCCATTCTGAATCTATCCAGGCAGGTTTCCCACGATACCGACGTACTCGGATCAAGACTTCAGAGGCGCGTGGATCTTCACATCTCGAAGTATCGGATATCACTCGTTTCTTCCCCAACCGCGGAATTTCCAATTTCAGTCTCTCTCCCGCGGTCTCTCCCGTTTCTTGACCTTCTTTATGAGTTTGCACGATTTTGCGGTGGAAGGAGAAAGTAAAGCAAGGGGAAAATCGTGATTACCTTTACCATCAAGTTTTTGATACTTTGCTCCATTTACAGACGCGAAGGTAGCATGAGTAACAGAGAGTTTGCTACATTACACTGTATAGTTTTCTCAAAAAATTCATGGAGGTTGCACTGTAAATATCGATGTAAAGAAGTGGTTTTAAATATCCTCCTTCTCACCCAGGATCATACATGTTGGAACGTTTAAAAAAAAAAAAAAAAATTTTCAGTAAAAAATTATCGTTGGCAAACAATAGGTAAAAGCCAGCGTGAGAAGTTCTTCACTCTCTTGATTCCCAGCAATGTGAAGATGAAGCATGAATATAAAGGCTTTTGAAACCCCTTCCACGAAAGACCACGCTTCTATTTAGAAGCGCTCACCCTCGAACCGGGTGGGCTAAAGGAATGAAATTCAGGTGTTCATATTTGTTCATCATAAAGGTTGTATGTCTTGTACGCTATCGAGTATTCACGACATCGAGGGCAATATATTTCTTTGCTTGTGGATATGTGCCTATGAGTTACTATAATAGGGAGTACTATAATTACATATAATTACGACTCAAAAATTACCGCGAAGATCTAATGCGCCAAAGTTGCACTTGGAAGCTTTTGGGAAATTTTGAAATACTCCTCTCTGAGATGGAGGAGTGTGTCTCGCTTTTCGTACAGAGCACACAAAAGTGCCTTACCTCTTTCCTCGGAATCGTCCCTCGCAGGATTGTTTAGTACCTCACCATATGTCTCGCCTAATCTCATTATAGGAATCAATAAACGCGGGCATTTCCTCATTTGTAATCCCCATATTCGAGTTAGATTCATGGACCCCAGGCTATAAACAAGCTCATATTCCTTATTAAAAAAATCCTTTACTTGGACAGGATATTAATACCCAAGTAGGAGTTCTTGAATAGCAACGACGTTAGCGGATAATTTCCTTGGTTCTTTATACTGAGGTTGGAATGGGGAAACTAGGAATTGAATTCTTGTTTACTCGGTGAAACATAAAGGGATGAATCTTTCCCTAAAACGCGCTATAATAAGTACTTTAATTAGGTTGCCGCAGTAAAAGCGGGCATATATGGAGTGGTACATGCATACACCTCGTACGTACCATGCTTGCACGTGTAGAGACATGATTGCGTATCACATGTAGATACGCTATCATGGCTCTGCTCACGGACTTACCATTCACATAAGCCACACTTGACCCACAGATGAATCACACTATGTGCCACAGAAAACGCGGATATTTACGTTACGCCCTATGCATATTACACCTGTGGTGCACGTGTACATGTGTGGCTCGTGAACGTCGGCCAAGCTTGGAACATCTGACTGTGCGGATAAAACACACTTGGCCCGGGAATAAATTGCTGGCTAGGACATGGGAGTAGTGACTTCATCCTCCCCGACAGGACGCAGAGAATTGTGAATGACTCCAGTTCTGCCGTTCTTTCGATGAACATTGACGTTTCATGTGTTCTAAAACGAAACCCATGCATAAGAGAAGTATTTGGAAAGCGGTTATAGAGGACGTGAAAATTCAGATTTCATTTACCCTAAATGGCCCTTATGTTGTATACTGTACATGTGATGTGCACTTGTAAACTCCTAGATCTACGTTTATGATTGATGTTATATGAACTTACGATGTCCAACGTGTATGAATGAGTACAGTATATTAGCGAGGTGTACTCACTGACCTTGAACGTCTTGACCCTGCCAGACCTCTGGAAGAGGGCTCGGCATGGGATGGAACGTAGGAGGCACATTCTATTAAATGATTATCTTGATAGGTCGATGGGACAGATGCATACAGATATACAGATATGCACGCATGCCATGCAGTAAGGGATTTAGAAGCCACGCGAGCGGGACAAGCAGAGTGTCGATACGAAGCAGGGTTGGAGTATAAGGGAAAGAAGCCTAAGAGAGGTCTTGAGAAGACGCGGGGCACTCCGTTTATTCTTTAAGACGCAAGTACGGAGTAAATCAACTAAACCTCGAGCACGCTGGTGATCTGATCATGATAACCATTGATACTAAATCAAGTCAGAGCCGCCTACTAATGCCGGAAATTGCGAGGACAGAGAGAATAAAATATTGCGGGTACGAAAAAAATGCAAAGGAATCACGAAATGCGGAAATTGCAAAGATAAGAGGAATAGGGAAAGAGGAGAAATATACCCGCAGATATCGTCCAAGGACATCGACTTAGTCTAGCTCCTGTAACCAGGTCATTGGTCCTATGAAGCACGCGAAGCCCATGTTGATCACTAGGAGAAGGAGACTCCAGTAATACGCAACTGCCTCACGAGTATCTCTAGCCAAGACGAGATATAGGGCCATATCTTGCTATACCTGATCTAATCAATCAATAGAAGAGAACGACATCAAATGAGTCATGAAACTTCGAATTATCAGAGAGATTTTGGGTTTCCTGTTATTGGGAATGTACAGTATGCAGGAAGGGGAACCAGTCTAGACACCATTCATGCAACTAAGCCAGGAGCTGGACTAATATTCACCCCAGACAAAAAGTTCCTCGAAATTACGGGGATAGAGAAAGTGACAATCGTCGCAATAAATGGAACCATCACACACGTTGAACGGGTCACAGGAAGTTGGAAGAAATTGAATGCAATAACAAAATCCCTGAATTATACTTTTGCGCTCCCTTTTGGATATGGAAATCCAATATGTGAATTTCACGGCCAACCGGATTCAACTATCCTTGTCAGAAATACAGTCACCCAGCGGAACAAGGATGGACCTTGTCAACGTCTTAGGGTACGTTGCGAAGTTCCTTTTTGGTACGGCAACAGAAGAGGAAGTTCAAGCATTACAACGAAAAGTTGAACAATCAGAGAAGAGGGAATTATAAGTCCAACACACGCAAAAATGTTACCCTTTCCATCCTCAACATATCGCGGGGCTTTATATCTTGCCCACTTGGATAGTGAGAGATTCATCAGGATGTACGAAGCAGGGAAATTGCATAGAGTTTCTGAATCTCTCCTCCCGACCTCGGATATGCGCGACCTCCTTCGAAAAATCGAATCACTACTGGTTCCTCCCCAACTACTGGCATTAACTCTCCCCCAAGAACTTGATGCACATTTCACCTTACTTATAGCTCAGGTCTCATGAACATAAGGTGCTCTGACTAATAATTCACGTACCACTCCCTTCACAGACTCCCTCCCTCACAGATCAGACTCCCTTCACATTAGTGGCGGCTCGTCAGGGGAGGCCACGAAGGCCCGGCCTCCTCAAAAACTCTCAGGGGACCTTTCCCCATACATTTGAAATTTTCCATTAGGATAGCAAATAACTGAAAGAAATATCTGGATTCATTCTCAATTGACACAAAACGAGCGAAGTCCGGTCTCTGACAGTTTATTCCTGCCCAGAATCGCGTATGGGAGGCCAGAGCCTGGTGGCCTTCTCTGACTCATAGACAATACATAGGGGTATTCCGAAGCACTAGCAAAACAATAGTGTACGAGAGCTGGGAGGCCGGCCTCACCGTCTGCATTGCGCATGAGCGGGTGCCTGCTTGCAAGAACTAGCAAGCCCTAAGGCTCCTTTGCCTGATGTAGAGAGCTTTTCGGTCATCCAAATTCGCATTGCCAATTTATATCTACGCAGTTGCCATGGATGAAAAACATACAATATATATCATATGATACATAATTATGATATTCAGTGGATATGCTAGATGGGATTTTGATTAGAAATTGTGAAACTCGGGAGGAAAGAAAGTCGTCAAACCAATACTTTTCTCCTTGCACCGGATGCGCCTCTTCTCTTACTCAAGTGTTCGACATAAGTTTCAATTTCCACTCTGCCTTTGCGTGATTTCCATACAATATAAACTGTAAACACGAAACGGTTACTTGCTCAGCGACTGACCAAAGCACACCTTTTGAGCTTCACGCTCCCATTAATACTTCAATGAATCCTTATTCATAAGAAAGATCATGAGTTCGGCTCCCCAGATTTTTCGTCCACGAGCTGCCATTGCTTCACAATATACAAGCCAGTACCACTGCCTAAAGTAGTTTCCGAAACGATAGTTTGAATTTACGTGGACCTGGGGGATGTGAAACTCTTTGCGGTCAGTCAAGAGACACGTACTGAAATTATCCTCAATATGTCTCAATGCTTATCCCTTTCTGAGATATGGATATGTAGAGTTTCCAAACCCGTCTTTCATGAATTACGGGATGAGGGATGCATCACACTGCTATGGCGGGTGGACGCGCGCGCAAAGGACATGTGCCCTAGCAAGATGACGACTCTACCCCCACCACGGGGGATTCTCCTGAAAAATAATTATTTCTCTCCTTTGACGCCATAAAGACTGTTTTTTTATGACATGTTCTCGCCGTAGTATTCTACTGAGTACCGATGCTGATGCTACGTAGTACTATTCCACGATGAAGACTTGGCATAAGATAGTACTACGTAGAATACTACGACGAGAACATGGCATAAAAAATAGCTTTCATAGTGTCAAAAGAGGGAGATCATTGGAGCAGTGCTGGAACTCCATCCACCTCATGCGCGGAAAAGGTACATTTTATGACTCCACTTTGAATGACTGTCGCTTATTACTTAGACAACCTACAGTGCCAGGTCAAAAGTAAATAGACACCCCATTACACAACTCATCAAAACCATGCCAACACATATTACTGCAACTAAAGCAAATGGACAGTCAACATAGTATTGATAATGTCGCTCACAGCTTCAAGAACTAAAATATTGTGGAATAAATATGTTTTCCCATCGCAGCTTGAATTGTGGGTGTCTATTTACTTACGACCAGGCAGTGTAGACGATTGGACAATTGCGACACCGTTTCCTTTACCCAACAAGCCGAGAAAATAAAAAATTCTGACAACCCGATTTGGAGAGAGGGGAAACGGTGTCGCATTTGACGCAGACATGCCTGGAGGGGAGGGAGAGGGGGGGGGGGGGAAGGGAAGCAGGGGGATTCCAGAAGTAAGGGACACTCGCGAAAGAGGTTGCTCACTGGAGATTTGCAGATGTAACATTTGAGCCCAAGGAGGTTATGTGCGATTCCTAGATGGCGCTTTCCAAATTGTGTCCCCTGGCATTGTGGTGCACAGGTGCAAGCTTCTTTTTGCACGAGCTTTGTTTCGTAAGATTCAGAGTGTGAGGCTGTCAAAAGCATATGCAACTCCAAGGTCTGTGCTGTAAGATCATTTCCGCATGGTTGTCACTTTGTGTCACGAGCCCATTGGCTGACTGGATGATGCGTGGCTTTACGCGGCTGCAAAGTCATGCGAGGAAGAGTGTCCTCGCGTGACACTGTGCGATGATTATTTCATCAACACGTGGTTTGCAGAGAAAGCAAGATTTCCAAGAGAGCTGTGGTGTTGTAGTGGGGAATGTCAGCGAACGAACGATGGTGTAGAAGGTTGGCACAATCGTATGTCCAATCTGATGGACAAGTGAGCCAACACGGATTTGGGTGAATTTGTAGATATTCTGAGGCGGGAAGAGCTAGCGGTTAGGATGAAGGTTTCCCAGTACCAGGCAGGACAAGTGAAGATCAAAGATAGAAAGGAAGGAGATTCAATTGTCTGTCGCTTTCGAGAAGTTGGAGGTGCAAAATGTTGGGGAATACACGGAGATGGAGAAAGTTATTAGATTAGGTACCATTAGTTTGTATTTGAATTTGCCGGGGATACCTAAGCCCAGTCCCAGCTGTTGTGAATGACTTTCTTATGTTTGTTTTTTTTTCGGAAATGAGCAGTACCTTTCAGAGAATAAATGACATTGCTTTAGTGATATAAGTGGGCCTTGAGTGCATTTTGAAAGTGTGAAAGGGAAGGGAGAGAATAAATTTAATGATGGTTCCTTACTTCTGGAATTCCCCTTCCTTTTCTCTCCCTCCTCACCACCCCCCCCCCCCCCCCCCC